>OX384030.1:41738203-41740703 GCA_947534325.1 Agonum fuliginosum | reverse complement strand
CATACACACATACACACATACACACATACACACATACACACATACACACATACACACATACACACATACACACATACACACATACACACATACACACATACACACATACACACATACACACATACACACATACACACATACACACATACACACATACACACATACACACATACACACATACACACATACACACATACACACATACACACATACACACATACACACATACACACATACACACATACACACATACACACATACACACATACACACATACACACATACACACATACACACATACACACATACACACATACACACATACACACATACACACATACACACATACACACATACACACATACACACATACACACATACACACATACACACATACACACATACACACATACACACATACACACATACACACATACACACATACACACATACACACATACACACATACACACATACACACATACACACATACACACATACACACATACACACATACACACATACACACATACACACATACACACATACACACATACACACATACACACATACACACATACACACATACACACATACACACATACACACATACACACATACACACATACACACATACACACATACACACATACACACATACACACATACACACATACACACATACACACATACACACATACACACATACACACATACACACATACACACATACACACATACACACATACACACATACACACATACACACATACACACATACACACATACACACATACACACATACACACATACACACATACACACATACACACATACACACATACACACATACACACATACACACATACACACATACACACATACACACATACACACATACACACATACACACATACACACATACACACATACACACATACACACATACACACATACACACATACACACATACACACATACACACATACACACATACACACATACACACATACACACATACACACATACACACATACACACATACACACATACACACATACACACATACACACATACACACATACACACATACACACATACACACATACACACATACACACATACACACATACACACATACACACATACACACATACACACATACACACATACACACATACACACATACACACATACACAACACACATACACACATACACACATACACACATACACACATACACACATACACACATACACACATACACACATACACACATACACACATACACACATACACACATACACACATACACACATACACACATACACACATACACACATACACACATACACACATACACACATACACACATACACACATACACACATACACACATACACACATACACACATACACACATACACACATACACACATACACACATACACACATACACACATACACACATACACACATACACACATACACACATACACACATACACACATACACACATACACACATACACACATACACACATACACACATACACACATACACACATACACACATACACACATACACACATACACACATACACACATACACACATACACACATACACACATACACACATACACACATACACACATACACACATACACACATACACACATACACACATACACACATACACACATACACACATACACACATACACACATACACACATACACACATACACACATACACACATACACACATACACACATACACACATACACACATACACACATACACACATACACACATACACACATACACACATACCACACAAACACACATACACACATACACACATACACACAAACACACAAACACATACACACATACACACATACACACATACACACATACACACAAACACACATACACACATACACACATACACACATACACACATACAACATACACACATACACACATACACCACACACATACACCAACACACAACACACAAACACACATACACACATACACACATACACACATACACACATACACACATACACACATACACACATACACACATACACACAAACACACATACACACATACACACATACACACATACACACATACACACATACACACATACACACATACACACAAACACACATACACACATACACACATACACACATACACACATACCACACATACACACATACACACATACACACATACACACATACACACATACACACATACACACATACACACAACACACATACACACATACACACATACACACACTACACACATACACACATACACACATACACACATACACACATACACACATACACACATACACACATACACACATACACACATACACACATACACACATACACACATACACACATACACACATACCACACATACCACACATACACACATAACACACATACACACATACACACATACACACAT
>OX384030.1:41523203-41733203 GCA_947534325.1 Agonum fuliginosum | reverse complement strand
ATACACACATACACACATACACACATACACACATACACACATACACACATACACACATACACACATACACACATACACACATACACACATACACACATACACACATACACACATACACACATACACACATACACACATACACACATACACACATACACACATACACACATACACACATACACACATACACACATACACACATACACACATACACACATACACACATACACACATACACACATACACACATACACACATACACACATACACACATACACACAACACACATACACATACACACATACACACATACACACACATACACACATACACACATACACACATACACACATACACACATACACACATACACACATACACACATACACACATACACACATACACACATACACACATACACACATACACACATACACACATACACACATACACACATACACACATACACACATACACACATACACACAACACACAAACACACATACACACATACACACATACACACATACACACATACACACATACACACAATACACACATACACACATACACACATACACACATACACACATACACACATACACACATACACACATACACACATACACACATACACACATACACACATACACACATACACACATACACACATACACACATACACACATACACACATACACACATACACAACACACATACACACATACACACATACACACATACACACATACACACATACACACATACACACATACACACATACACACAACACACATACACACATACACACATACACACATACACACATACACACATACACACATACACACATACACACATACACACATACACACAACACACACACACACATACACACATACACACATACACACACACACACACACACACACACACACACACACACACACACACACACACACACACACACACACACACACACACACACACACACACACACACACACACACACACACACACACACACACACACACACACACACACACACACACACACACACACACACACACACACACACACACACACACACACACACACACACACACACACACACACACACACACACACACACACACACACACACACACACACACACACACACACACACACACACACACACACACACACACACACACACACACACACACACACACACACACACACACACACACACACACACACACACACACACACACACACACACACACACACACACACACACACACACACACACACACACACACACACACACACACACACACACACACACACACACACACACACACACACACACACACACACACACACACACACACACACACACACACACACACACACACACACACACACACACACACACACACACACACACACACACACACACACACACACACACACACACACACACACACACACACACACACACACACACACACACACACACACACACACACACACACACACACACACACACACACACACACACACACACACACACACACACACACACACACACACACACACACACACACACACACACACACACACACACACACACACACACACACACACACACACACACACACACACACACACACACACACACACACACACACACACACACACACACACACACACACACACACACACACACACACACACACACACACACACACACACACACACACACACACACACACACACACACACACACACACACACACACACACACACACACACACACACACACACAGACATCATCGCGAAATTATCAAAATCGTGTTCTAGGGACCTCAAAACGTGCTTATCCATTGAAAACTCACTATCGAAATTTTAGCATGATTACAATACCTCTCTTACAGATATGAGTGACGAGAGGTAAAAAGTAACAGAACTGACAGAACTGACCAAAGAACCTCAAAAAAGCTACTCACAGGCCGTGACAGTCGATAAAGATGAAACATGGCTCGAATAATTCCATAACAAACTAAACAAAGATATAAAAAATTTCGAGGACATATGGAGTCTAACAGAAGAGGAGTGGCCCAAGAGAGCCATACAGCCGATGAAAACAAAAAAGGGTAAACCCTGGAACCAGAAGCAAACAAACCTACTACTAATACAATGGAGTGAAGACAAAGCAGATAGTGGAATACTACAAAATATAAAAGAAAAATATCCAGGACTCGACAAAATCATAGGGAGGCAAAATGTCTGCACGAATGAGGCGACCTTAAGCAGTACATACAAAATTGAAATAGAAGGAAATGAAGAAAACAGCAATATGTGCATCAAAAGTATAAAGGTGGCAGATAAAACAATGATAACACAAGCATGGGAAAATTTATACAAGTGCATAGCCGAAAGCCTAAACAATATAGAGGGAAAAGAGAACAAGGAAGTAGCTATAATGGTCAGTAATGCCACTTATGAACCAAGAGTTAAAAAACTAATAAGATGCGCCATACATAAACTTAACATAGTAGTAAACTTCTACGAAACAAAGGGACAGCGCAGG
This sequence comes from Agonum fuliginosum, assembly GCA_947534325.1. Lineage (NCBI taxonomy): Eukaryota > Metazoa > Arthropoda > Insecta > Coleoptera > Carabidae > Agonum > Agonum fuliginosum. Next base: position 41,730,625 of record OX384030.1, on the reverse strand, counting down.
TACAGCACTAATCACGGAGAAGGAGAGTCAAGAGCACACTCAAGAAAAAGGAAAAGAAGCAAAAAATACTGGAGGAAGACAAAAAAAAGATAGTAAAAAAAGACAAACAAAGAACAAAAGTACACAGCGAACAAATGCCCTAATCATAGAGAGAGAGAAAGGGAAAACATATGCAGAAACTCTACAAGACATTAGAAACATCAAAGAAAAATTAAATGACATCAACATCGAAACGGTGAAGGAAATCAAAAAGGGGGACCTAGTGGTAGTAATGAAAAAAGAAGGTGGTAATAAACTAGAGGAACTATCAAGAATCATAACAGCAAACAAGATAGAAGTAAAATAATTAGGAGGAAAGTGGAAGAAAAGGTACTAATCATATCAGGGATGGATGAACTGACAACGGCAGAAGAAATAAAAAGGGCCATAGTAGAAAAAGGGACGTTAGAAGACACAAATAATATGAATATACAGGAGCCTAGGAAATCGTATGGAAATAGATACAGCGCTATAATTAAAACAACAAAAGAAAATGCCCTTAAACTACTTCAGGAAAACGAAATCCGAGTAGAGTTAAGCAGATGCTATATTAGGGAAAGAATAAGCATTAATAGATGCTATAGATGCTATGACATAAACCATACTGCACAAAAATGCACAGGGATAGACAGGACCCACCAATGCAATAAATGCGGAGAAGACAGACATGAAGAAACAAACTGCACAAATGAAATAATATGCTTTACGTGCGGGGGACATCATAGAACAGGAACCATGTCCTGTAGGGTATTCAGGAAAATGATCCGGGATATAAGGAATAGAAATGAGGAAAAGCGGAGGGGGTCGATAACCAACATTCCAAATGCGACTAATACAGCTTAACATGAATAGGTCACCGTTGGCACATGACATGGCGCAAATAACAGCGAACCGACGAAAAGAAACCTCATACTGGCCACAGAACCAAATATAAGGCGTATCACGAACGAACGAGGTTGGGTGGCGGATGCAAATAAAGAAGCAGCAATAAGACAAGTAACACCAGGATACGTCGAAGAACATGGAAGTGAAAAAGGATTTGTATGGATTAGAAAAGGCAACACGTACGTCTACAGCTGCTATCATTCCCCTAACACAACGATAGAAGAATTCGAAAACTACTTAAATAAATTAAGCAGAAATATTAGAGCAAAAGTAGGGGGAATCATCCTCACGGGGGATTTCAACGCCAAAGCGGCTGATTGGAACTCCCGAATCACCAACAGAAGAGGAAGATTGCTGGCAGAGGTGATGCACTCACTCAACCTCGTCATTATAAATAACGGTGATACGCCAACATTTTCAAATGCCAACGGTGACTCACACATCGACATAACTGCATGCTCGCCTGCTATATCGCGACGTGCAGAGAAATGGGAAGTCTCACAGGAGGAAAGCGGGTCCACACAGGATTATAACTTTCCAAGTGGGGGACGAAATCAGGAAAATATCGACCCAGGAAACAGTAACTGGATGGAACATCAAAACGATAGACAAGAAGCTTTTGGATGAGGGTATTGAGAATATAAAACTGGAAGAATCGGAACCGACAGTGGAAGCCCTACAATCCATACTCGAAGAGCTATTCGACAAATGTATTATTACGTGCTACTCTAAGAGCGCCGAATAATTATGCTACGGTACCGGTGTCAAATTCCAAAAGCCGGCCGAACCACGGACTAAACTCAGTGAAGAAAGGGGTGAGTCTTGATGGTAAATTCTGGACGCCAGTTGATCTGCCTGAAAATGGTTCAACCTTAAGGGTTGATCAACAAACCGGAGGGAAATCAGGTAACGTATGAATGATGTACCAGCGAGTTGACAATTAACGTGAAACATATATTGAAAATTAAACAGAGTAACGGTGAGTATAATATTATGTACAGTAGTATATGGATTAAATGAATTTAGAATTGCATAAATATAATTACAAATAAAGGGATATAACCAGATACGTAATGTTCAAATATATACCACAAAATAATGACAAATAGCTACGATCGGGATCAGATCAAACGATGACTAGCAATCAATAAAAAGTAACTAGATCGCGTAGCGAGTGTACAGGTAAGCTAACCAGGGCGTCGTTAACATGTGCAATAATTACGTGCGCACAACGAAGTCACGGGGGGATACCGTTAGTCGACTAAGGCGTTCCTATGACGTACTGCGCTAACTTAGATGACTACGAGTGCCCTAACAGCTGTTGCCGTCGTACCACAAACTACGGAAAAGCTTGCGTCAACTATACGCATAAGATACACTACAGTGAAATTCGGTTGATCAGACTTTACATAAGATCGGCTGTTACTATCATAAAGCGAATACTCAATATTCTGAGGTAAGTACGATTTAACAAAATAATTAGGTGATAAATTATTTAACAACAATATAATCAAATTATAAAACAATAGGTGGCTTATCTGTGTTTCCTGATGACGGACAGTGGCGTGGGAGTGGGGAAAATGGCGGTACGTTCGAGCCTGGTTCCAGATGGCGAAAGGAAAATGGCGGCACTGGACTACCACTGCACGCGTCTCGAACTCAACCCTCTCCAACATCCAACTCTCGTACAACGCAAGAAAACTTCCAGCAACCACGAAAATTCCACAACGGATTTTCCAACGACAAATATTCCGATAATAAAATACGGAAATCCAAATAAACGACGAATACGAAGATATAATAAGAATAAAATAAGAATAAGAAATGGAATGAGTTAGAAATGGAATGAGTTAGAACTGGAAGCCTGAAAAAGAAACATCGTTAGCAAACCGCAAGTCTACCAAGCAACTGCACTTCCAATTAGCAATGCATTAATTAGTTCACTATTCAGAACGTAACCATTGGCGAGGCTAAATTACTGTATGAGCAAAATTAGTTAATTAATCAATTACCTAGGTTGGTGAGCGGCTTCAAAGTGCGTGACTGGTGCGTCTAAAAATCCGGGCAATGTCCCGTGGAATAAATTCCCAATGAAATGCCAGCGTTAATCCTCAAATGTGAGTAGTTAAATATTTCCCAAAACTCCAATAACTTCAATACAAATCCAATGGCAAAATACTAACTATCGCTGAACAATTCTTTCACACCAACGGTCACTTACTAACTGACTTAAAACGTTTTAACCCGCCAAGGTTAAGAACAATTAATATTATAAACTAATTAATATTGCATCGGGGTGCTTCGCCGTCGACCTGGGCTGCGTCCGAGTTCTTTTGGTTGCCTAATCAACCGTAAGTCAAGAATACGTCACCTACGTTTGATTGTGCGGTTACCAGCCTTCAGAATAAATATAAATTAATTATACAATAAGGGAATATGAATATAATTGATATTTAGAAGTGAAGCTAATTGCTGTAGTATTTTTAAATATTACAAATTGAATTTAAACTAAGCGGGAACTCTTGGAACTACAACAAGAATGTGTCAATTACGAACTGTCAAGCGCTAGGAACAACAACACAATATTTTACAGTGATCCTACGGTGAAATAAAGCAACAATAGAACAATTATGTAATATTAAGGTATGAATTATGAAATATGTTAAGCAGCTACTATATTTAATATAAATTTTAGGATACAAAGAATGAAGTCTTGGTGAACCGTAACAGTATGAAGAAAAGAAAACAAAATAATAAAAGAAGAGAAATTTACTGGTGGACGGAGGAGATCAGGGAATTTAGAGTACGATGCAATAGGAAGAGAAGAATTTACACAAGAGTCTATAGACAACAGAACGCACAACAACATCAGAAAGAGATAGCGAAACTGGAATACCAGGATGCAAGGAAACAGCTCAAGAACCTGATCCTAAAAGAAAAAGAAAGAAAATGGAAGGAGTTGATAGATAGTGCCGAACAAAATATATGGGGCGACGCATACCGTATGGTAGTCAAGCGACTAAAACAAAACGAAATACCTAAGATAAGCCAGGAGTCATCAGAACGAGTCATAAGTGCTCTATTCCCAAAACACGCAGGCTGGGCTCGCCCAGAGCCTAATACGACGGACTACGAGGAGTTCACCGAGGAAGAGGTGGTAATGGCGGCTTCGAAGATGAAACTAAAAAAGGCACCGGGACTGGATCACATTCCGCCAGAAATAACGAGGTACGCAGCAATAAAAAGACCAGAGATTTTTACAAAAACTTATAACGAGATAGTGGCGGAAGGCACCTTCCCTAGCAAATGGAAGGAGGCGCGTTTAGTACTCCTCCGGAAGCCAGGAAAGACTTGAGATGCCCCGTCAGATTACAGACCATTGTGCTTACTTACCACAGTTGGAAAACTATTAGAATCATTGATCAATCAAAGAATCAAAAACTTTTTGCAAAACCACAACGTACTATCGGAAAACCAATATGGATTTATAGAAAAAAAATCCACAATGGACGCGATGAAGGTGGTGCGGGATATTGCAACGGAGGAGGCAAAGAAGACACGCAAGACGCGGCGACTATGCGCCATCGTCACGATCGACGTCAAGAACGCATTTAACTCCGTACCTTGGAAAGAAATAGTAAAGGAAATGCAAGAAAATGCATTTCCAAAGTACCTGACAACGATAATAAATAGCTACCTGAACGAAAGAGCTATAAACTATGAAGGCAACAGATACGAAGTTACAAGCGGGGTCCCACAAGGATCCATCCTCGGACCCACGCTGTGGAATATCTTCTACAACAGCCTCCTCAGCAAAAAAATGCCGCCAGGCGTCACACTACTAGGTTTTGCTGATGACCTGGCATGCGTCATAACGGCAAAGACAGAGGATAGGATGATGATGAATATGGACGAAGGGCTACAGGAGATCGCAGACTGGATGGGGAATAAGGGGATGGAGATAGCGCCCCAAAAGACGGAAGCTTGTATGTTGAGCGGCAGGAAGAAGTTTGGTAAGATAGTTTTCGAGTTGATGGGGGTAACCATAGAACCCGGACCAACGATCAAATATCTTGGGGTACTCTTCGACCACTATCCCAAGTTCACAAAACACCTAGAACAGGCCATCGGAAAGGCCGATAGAATGGCGACTACAATTAAAAGAATGATGCCTAGAATAAATGGCCCAACAGAGAGCAAGAGACGTCTTCTTGCCAGCACGGTAACATCGATAGTCCTGTATGCCGCACCAGTGTGGGTGGGGGCATTGAAATTCGAAAAGAACAGGAAAAAGCTGAACCAATTGCAGAGGAAACTGGCACTAGGCATCTGCATGGCCTACCGCACGATATCGGCGATGGCCGCCTCCCTGGTTGCGTCACTCCCACCATTGGACATGCTGGCAGAAGAAAGGGCGAAGACAGTGGGGAAAACGCCACAGGAAAGGAAGGCAATACAGATAGAGACCAGGGAGAAGTGGCAGGAGAGATGGGAGGAGAGCCAGGACAGTATATGGCTACACAGGCTAGTACCGGACCTCCAACCGTGGGTACAGCGAAAGCACGGCACGATAGACTACCACCTAACGCAGTGGCTAACGGGACACGGATGCTTCAATAAATATCTTATGAGAATAGGGAAGAGAGAGGACCCAACATGTTCCCACTGTGTAGACGAGGAGGACGACCCGGAGCATACGCTCTTCCACTGCCCCAAGTGGGGAACCCACCGGACGGAAATGAGTGATAAGCTAGGAGGCGACATAACACCCGACAACATCGTGAACAAGATGCTGAAGAGTGACGAAAATTGGAGGACGGTTAAAGACACAATCCATAAGATAATGGAGAGTAAGGAAGAGGAAGAAAGAAGAATGGAAGAAAGGTGAGGACATTAAGAAATTAGCAAGTAAAGAAGAATAGACAACCACCCCCCGCGAAGTAATGGCTCGGCTAGTTCCACGGGGGAAGGGGCTTCAGGGACGGGAGAGTTTAGTGGGTTAGAGTCCCACACTACCCATTCCCCTTGCGGGGTGTGCGCTGCTTCGGCATCACACCGGGTGTGCATGATGCATTCTCTCCAACCCAACAAACAAACAAAAACAAAAAAGAACTCTGTGCTTAGAATGCTAGTGAATATTTAAAAAAGTTAATAATGAAGTAAAAAAATAAGGCTTTTTATAATTTTGTTGTGTAGCAATAATATTATTGATTTTGATAAATTTGTTCATCATAACAACAAATAAAATATAATTTCTGTTATTTTTTTTTACTTATTTTTGGTGATCGTGAGAAAAATAGTGTACAAAACTCGCAAGAAAGTAAATGTCATTACTCGTGTGATTTCTGAGCTCATCAACATTCACACTCGTAATGAAATGACTTACTTTCTTAGTTCGTTGTGTAATATACTATTACAGAATGGCTTCACTCAAACAACACAATACAAACTATATGAATTAAGATCGCAATAATTAGCAGCTGGAGTTTTCGAAAATACAAATCACATGATTTTTGCCTCTCGCCTCATATTCTGTAAGAGAAGTATTGTAATGGGTTAAAATTTTCGCGTTTGAGTTTTGGTGTATAAAAATCACTATCTTTAATAATGCGAGTGTTCGGGCAAAGCTTATCGTAGATGGCAGCACCACCGACTTGTACTGTCACTTTTATTGTACCGGGATAATCTAAATTTAAACTAACTCAGTAACAATTTTATTTTCATACGGTGAGGGTGTAATTTTATTTGCTATATACAATGAATTATAACGCGTGGAAATTAAACCAGTTAAAAGTGAATTGGGATGATATATTATATAGTGATATTTAGCATATTTAATTCCTGCAACCATAACTCTCTTCTTATTGCATCTTGTGGTAACATATTGAGATTAGTTTTTTTTGCACAAACAATACAAGAACGCATTTTAAAACGAAAATCTATCTGCTGCTCAAACCTCGAAAATGAAGCCGGAATGTAGCTGTCTACGATTTCGTTGAGAAAAAGAAGAGATATATACAGATTTAGTGTGTCGAACAAAGGCAGCAATAGCGAACACGGGGAGCGCTTTATTTGCCCAAACTGTTTTACAATCAAACGGTCATTTGACCAAACTTTTATTCTTATAACCTGTTATTTCACCAAACGAAGTTTGTCTTACACGGGTATTTGGCCAAACTGTTATTTGACCAAACTGGTATTTTACCAATGTGTTATTTAACCAAACGCTGTTAAACCAAAACGTTATTTGCCCAAATCGTCATTAGACCAAATCGCCATTTAACCAAATCGTCATTTGACCAAATTGCCAAAGCGATAGACGCTAGTGACATCTTTAGAACACTAGGAGATCCACTTATTTACCCGAACTGTTTTACAGTCAAACGGTCATTTGATCGAATTTTTATTCTTATTACATGTTATTTCACCAAACGAAGTTTATCTTGCACGGGGTTATAAGAATAAAAATTGGAAATTTGGTCAAATGACGATTTGGTTAAATGGCGATTTGGTCTAATGACGATTTGGTCAAATAACGTTTTGGTTCAACAGCGTTTGGTTAAATAACAGATTGGTAAAATACCAGTTTGGTCAAATAACAGTTTGGCCAAATACCCGTGTACGATAAACTTCGTTTGGTGAAATAACAGGTTATAAGAATAAAAGTTCGGTCAAATGACCATTTGACTGTAAAACAGTTTGGGCAAATAAGTGGATCCCCGAACACGCTCTAAAAGTGGAATCGTATTTGGAAAATATTGTATTTATAAGACAAATGAAATAATAAAACGCATTATTTATATACTGTATACAAAATGTTCCTATGTTGTAGCACTGATGAAGATATAATAAATACCTATCGAAACGTTTGCATAAGAGATTGAATAATAAATTAATCCTTATTTATCCATCATCCGGCGATCCATCATCTTTAAATACTAGTATTCTGGATACGATCAACTTTTATATTAAATTTTATGGTGTTGAGATAATAATTACTGATAAAAATAAAACTTTACCTTGAGATAAATCGTCACATCGTCACCCTAATTAGAAAACCTCGTAACTCCAAAAAACTAAATTATACAGGAGACGCATAAAACGTCTCTTTTTAGTTTTTTTTTTAAAGAGTACCTATGTTTATACACTGGCGGAAAAAATGAAACACTTTGAAATTCGTGAAATTTCGACCATTTTCAAACCGCCATAACTCGGCGTATTTTCAATCGATTTCGATGAATCTTTGTGGGCGAAAAACTTTGAAGTGTCATGTCTGCGAATTTTAGCGAAACCCCTTCCGCCCCCCCTCCAGCACCCTGGTGAAAAATAATAAATTTCAATTTTAAAAATGTCCAACTTTGACGATGTGTATGGACTTGAAATTTTTTTTTAACTTGATCTATCAAAAGGGCACTAAAATTCACTCAATTCCCTGTGCAGGACTCAAAGAACGAAGTTCCTGCGATGATTTGGAACAAAGTTATGAATTTTTTTTTAAAAAGGGCATTTTTTGGTTTTTTGCACATAACTCAGCGACTTTTCAACCAAATTAGACGATTCTTTCGGGTGTATTGTGGGTGTACTTTAAGGGTATAATTTCAGATTTTTCGTAAAAAAAAGTCCAACTTTGGCCATGTTTATTAAGTTGGAAAAAATTTGTCTACTCGATCCACAGAAAAGGCATTGAAATTTGTTCAATTACCTGTGCAGGGCCCAAAGAACGAAGTTCCTACGACGATTTGGCACAAAGTTATGGGCGTTTGAAAAAAGTGCATTTTGTGGTTTTTTGACTCATAAGGCGGAAGTTTTTTGACGAAATTGTTTTTTTTTCACGAATGAATTTTTTTTCAAATTTATATTAGTTTAGGCAATTTGAGTTGTTCACACGAAATATTCAATTTCATTTTTAAAGAAGTAAGCAAATCTCACGAGTTTAAAGTTTACAGACCTGTAAGCAGATCTTCAATATCGAGAAAATTTAAACTTTAAACACGTGAGATTTGCTTACATCTTGAAATTGGATATTTCGTGTGAACAACTCAAATTGCCTAAATTAATAGAAATTTGAAAAAAAAATTCATTCGTGAAAAAAAACAATTTCGTCAAAAAACTTCCGACTTATGAGTCAAAAAATCACAAAATGCACTTTTTTTCAAACGCCCATAACTTTGTGCCGTCGTAGGAACTTCGTTTTTTGAGTCCAGCACAGGTAATTAAACAAGTTTCAATGCCTTTTCTGTGGATCGAGTCGACCATTTTTTTCCAACTCGGTACACATCGCCAAAGTTAGACGTTTTTTGTGAAAAAACGTGTTTTTTGTCCGGGTTTTAAAGGGTACGAAAAGATATCATCCTAATCTGAGATTATCCCCTTAAAGTACACCCACAATTTGGTTTTTCCCCGAAAGAATCGTCTAATTTGGTTGAAAAGTCGCTGAGTTATGTGAAAAAAACCAAAAAATGCCCTTTTTTAAAAAAAAATTCATAAATGTGTTCCAAATCATTGCAGGAACCAGAGCAGGGCAGTAATGCATTACAAGTAATTACATTACGTAATTTCATTACATTTTTTTTAATAAGTAATTTTGTAATGATATTGTCATTACATTACATATCTTAGTAGTGTGTAATGTATTGCATTACTTTTTGACAGTAACTTTAAATGTCAAATTACGCACTACATTTGCAAAAATTACGCATGCGTGGTTCAGTATTAAAAATTAATTTGTTCGCTATATCCGATCTTAAACGACTTTATATGAACAGGAACATGCCGTCGTTGCCATGGAAACAACAAAACAACACACAAGAACGAACATGCTGCATGCTCATGCTATCTTGTCTTGTGCCTTGTTTAGTAAAGAAAAAACAAACACCGATTTTTGACTGTGATTATAGTTTATCTACTAATACTAGTTATGAATAATAATGATTAAATCAGAATAAACTATTCATCGAAATAGTGGAAAATATCTTCAAATAATGGAATTTAACCTAGCTGTTACTACTTTCTGATGCAAAAATTTATTTCGCAGATAGAAAGGTAAGCTCTGAGTTCTCAAGTTAAAACACAAAGTTATATTTTTTTCAAATGGGAATATACATATTTTTAGGCCTATCCGATAGAGTATTTTATTCTGAATTCAACCATGTATTCGTTTTATATCCTTACATAATAAAAATATTGAGAAAAATTCAGTTGAAATTTAAATAATTTCTAATTTTTAATATTAATGTGCAGTAATCTATGGATGAAAAACAAGTGATAAATTAAATATGGACGTGGTTTCTTTGGATATCTCGTGGCATAAATATCGCAAGCTTGTATGGTATTTTTATTTATTTTTTTAAATTTATCACTTGTTTTTCACCCATAGATTACTGCACATTAATATTAAAAGTTAAAAATTATTTAAATTTCAATCATTGGCGGATCCAGGGGGGGGCGATGGGGGCGATCGCCTCCCCCTTGGCGGTTGGTAAATTTTAATTTTATTATTTAATTATACCTACAGAAAATATAATTTTAATAAAATAACAATTGAAAAATATATTATTTTGTAATTATAGCAGTGGCGGATCCAAAGGGAAGGCGATCACCCCCCTTTGAGAGAATTTGATCTTTAAAAGTTTAAGAAATCGTAGACAAATTTAAGATAAAGAAATTTCCCAATTTTCATTTCATTTATTTTTTAAATTTGTAATTTATTTTAATTTTTACTCGTGAAAAAGGGTAAAATATATGTAATTTCCGCTTTATAGACCCAGCAAACACAGTTAGATAACTATGATGTGGCATACATAAAACTCGTACACCATTCATGTCTACTGCCATATGGCATGCAACATATATGGAGCTTGCATGCGCTTTCCTATGTCAGCCATTCTCACCATGTATGCCACATGGGAGTTACGTTTGAAAGACAACGGTACTGCTATATGGCCACGGCAGGTTACCGCCATATGGCATATATAAATGGCAGATACATTTCTGTATTACGTACTATATAAAATGTAGCAATAATTATTTTATTTATATTAAAAAAAGCAACATTTTATAACTAAAAGTTGAATCCATCGAGAATCCATAGATCCGGAGAGAGATACAAATGTTAATTTGATATTTGCTGGATCGTGCTGGATTTGAACCATGGACCTGAACCTTCGGGACGATGTTTCTATACGCCGCAAACCGCTCGGCTAATCTGACATATCGTATAGTTTATATGAAATATCAATTTAAAGTGTACAGTATAGTAGTGTAAATAATACTTAATAATTTAAAACTAAGACTTTTAATAATATTGTGAATAATATGATTTTAACGAGCCCAGAGTGCTGAAACAAAATCCATAGCACAAGAAGTATACATTTCAAAAAGACAAATGCTTATGCGAACAAAAACTTCTATTTAAATACATTCTTTTTTGTTGTAGTGGCTAATGGCTATGGATGTGAAGGTATTTTGATATTTCATAGAATCGAATTACTTAGTTGTTTGTTGGTGTCAAACTCATACATATTTTGGATGTGTATATAATAATCTAGTTTCATATTCACAGCTACTGAATTAAAGTTGATTATATTTTCAATAAACTAGTTATCTCTTAAAATGTGATTCATACCTAAAAAAATAATAATGAACAATTAGGCGGAGTAATATATCATTTTATAACGAATCTGAATACACAAATATTAACATAAGTACTACAATCCATTTAAAGAAATCTACATTTCTCAGCTTGCATAATATTAATGGTTAATTTAGTGCATCCAATAAAACAAATAAACTAAAATCGAATGTTTTAAGTACGAAATACGCAGACATGCCAAGCTCCAACTCCAAGCATCTGTCAGTGTCAACAGAAAGTGACAAAGTGAGGTTATCTCTTGATCGATAAGATAGATTTCGTAAGCCTAGTTCACACGAGGAAAGTTTTTCTTAATATGTTTCTTTTTTCTATTTATTATATTAAAGATCACTACCTTTAATATATTTTATAGAAATAATTAGTTTCTATAAAATATAACCGCTATTAACAGTTTCTTTTATAATGCTCCTAGCACTTGTTTTACTTGCATGAAACTTTTTACGTAAATCTTTCCTAGTGTGAACAGACCATTTGAGCTTATTTTGTTTAAATACAAATTATTATTTTAAAATTTTGTAAAATGGTATATTTTCTCAGGTGTCAGTTGTTATTTGTGGTTTGTAAATAATTTGCTTCAAAATAAAATTTGTTTAAATGAAGGCAAAAATGAATCTAAAGAAATCTTAGTATGTTGACCAATGAGATGAAAGTATTCATTGTCTGTTGGATTGGATGTACATTGAACAGGTGATTCGTTTCCATTTCCATCTTACTATGATCTGTCAGTAAATATGAGATTATTTATTATAATTTCTCTCATTTTTCAAATTATTATTCATGTCTGTAAAGTGATGTCATGGAGATATGGCTACAAAAAGTTATGATCAGATGGCAGTGCCATGTGGCAAGTATGTAAGATATAAGTTCTAATGCCATGTGACTTCTGATCCATTAACTATTACGTGCCTGCCATATAAATGTTGGTTTCATGTCTGTAAAGTTATGTCATGGAGATATGGTTACAAAATTTTACATTCATATGGCAGTGCCATGTGGCGAGTATGTAAAATATGCCATGCGATAACTGATCCGTATCTGTTACGTACCTGCCACATATATATTGGTTTTATGTCTATAGTGTTATGTCATGGAGATATGCAGAGGCGGACTGGGCCGGTGGGATGGTGGGATATTTCCCACTGGGCCGCGATGAATTTGGGCCGACTGCCGACACGCAAACAACCCAAATCTGAGTTTTTCTTTATTAAAATTCACAATTATTTGCAATATTGTATACAAATAAACAAACGAAACTAAGTTTTGTATTCATGATTTATATTGGTCAGTCATTAATTTAGAATCAGCTGTTCGGCTCGGTTTTGTTCGAAAACGCTAGACTAATTATATATTAATAAATGTCCCAATTTTCATTACATTTATTTTTAAATTTGTTATTTATTTTAATTTCTACTCATAAAAGAATTCTCGAAGTAAAAACTGAAAAATATTTGATATTGTTCTCTTCGAAAATGTCAAAATACATTTTATTATACTTTGTTAGTAGCGTTATATTGTTTTGATATAAATATTTATAATTTTAAAAATAGGAATTGTGTGCAAATTTAACAGAAATGTACAAAAAAGTTCTTAATGTCACATCTAGCTTTACAAATAGATGGCAACAAATTTTATTCGAGAAATTGGGACGAGACGAGAATGGAACAGCCGAGAAATGACCAACACGTACTTAAATTTCTCGTCTCACGGCATCACTACGTAAATGAGGGTAAATTGTGTATAATTTTCCTTCTATGGAAAAACTAAACTTTTAATGAAACAGCCATTGACCTTGAACCCAAAAAAAATTTCGCCTGCGGCGCTTTTTTTCCTTTTTCGTAAAACAACACTTCGGCACTTTTCTTCAAAAAAAACTTCGGCTGGGCCGGTGAAATTTATTTCCCACTGGGCCGACACGTTACCAGTCCGCCTCTGGAGATATGGTTTCAAAATGTGTCATCCATATGGCAATTTTATGCATCATTTATGCAATATTTAGGTTCGTCAACGATGTTCTCTAAATATTACATAATAGTTACGTATATGTCAACACTGTGTTTGCTGGGGATAAACTTGACTTTTAATGAAACAGCCGTTGACCTTGAACCCTAAAAATTTTTCGTCTGCGGCGCTATTTTTCCTTTCTTCTCAAAGAACAGCATCAAAATATGACTTTTCATAAGAATTCGCCCCCTTCTTGGAGATTTTCTAGATCCGCCCCTGATTTCAATTGAATTTTTCTCAATATTTTTATTATGTAAGGATATAAAACGAATACATGGTTGAATTCAGAAAAAAATACTCTACCGAATAGGCCTAAAAATATGTATATTCCCATTTGAAAAAATATAACTTTGTGTTGTAACTTGAGAACCACTGGTTTAAAAAATTATTTTATTCTTTAATCAGATGTCCCCCTTGGTCAGCTACAACTTTGCTATTTAACATTTTTTTGTAACTATAATAATAAAGAAAATATAGGCGTTGGTTGGTTTCGCTGTTACACCCCGTATATACAGGGTGTCTCTGTACTTCGGGAAAAAAATTAAAGGGTATATACTATAAGACGTACTGATCATGGAACAAAAAGAATTTTTTTCAAATTCGCAAAATAATTTGCATGGTATTTAAAGGAAACATTTTGTTAGCCACTGATTGATAGCTGTTTTTAATAATTTTATTTAAATCTACTAATAATACAAGTAGTAATTGTTTACACAACGCCAAATAAATGCCTGATGTTGTGTAATTAAAAATTATGTTTCTTTTAATAAAGTACGCTGTTTCAGTGGTTCTAAAAATGTTCATTTCAAGTAAACCACCCTTAATTTTGCGAATTTAAAAAAAATTACTTTTGTTCCATGATCAGTAAGTCTTACAGTACATACCCTTTAATTTTTTTCCCGAAGTACAGAGACACCCTGTATACAGGGTGTTAATATTAAGTTGTAACACCGGAAAATGGCAGTTAGAACTCATCAAAACAAACAACTTTTCTTATTAAAATTTTTTGATTTGGAGCCCCAGTTCCGAGTTATAGGCGTTTTTTTGTTTTTCGGAAAATCGTCATTACTCCGTTATTTTAAGGAAAATTTACAAAATACAAAAATTTTCAGCATTTGCTTTCGGTTCTCTAAAATATTTGTATTTAGAATTATTTTCTATTTTATCAAATAACAAAATGGCGACCGATCAAAAATTTCAAAACAAGATATTTTGAAAACCACTCGATCGATTTTCGAAAATAAAACATTTATAAAATCCTTAAACTATCTACTATAACATTGGTCAAAAACATTTTGTTCAATCTGTCCAAAAAAAGTTTGTAATCAAATTGAATTACAAGATACACGCTGCCGGGTTTGCGTTGCTGCGAATGGTGGCCATTTTGAAAATCAAATTTAGTCCCTCCCTTGTTGTTTCATTGTTCATTGTTTTATTTTTCTTGTTTTTCTTGTTTAATAGCAGCAAACCTAGTTTGTTTTAAATTATTGTTGCAATTTGTTAAAATAATCTTGTAATTCAATTTGAATAAAAACTTTTTTTGGACAGATCGAAAAAATGTTTCAGATAAATGTTATAGTAGATAGTTTAAGGATTTTATAAATGTTTTATTTTCAAAAATCGATCGAGTGGTTTTCAAAATATCTTGTTTTGAAATTTTTGATCGGTCGCCATTTTGTTATTTGATAAAATAGAAAATAATTCTAAAT
Source organism: Agonum fuliginosum (assembly GCA_947534325.1). Taxonomy (NCBI): domain Eukaryota; kingdom Metazoa; phylum Arthropoda; class Insecta; order Coleoptera; family Carabidae; genus Agonum; species Agonum fuliginosum. The sequence continues at coordinate 41,715,340 of OX384030.1, read as the reverse complement.
ACAAATGTTTTAGAGAACCGAAAGCAAATGCTGAAAATTTTTGTATTTTTTAAATTTTCCTTAAAATAACGGAGTAATGACGATTTTCCGAAAAACAAAAAAACGCCTATAACTCGGAACTGGGGCTCCAAATCAAAAAATTTTAATAAGAAAAGTTGTTTGTTTCGATGAGTTCTAACTGCCATTTTCGGGTGTTACAACTTAGTAATAACACTCTGTGTATATATATATATACAGGTGAGTCATCGAAATGCCCGTCGTCGATATCTCCCTTGTCGTTAAAAATACAACATAAATTTATTAACAGAATTTTTCTTCTACTCAACATAGGGGTTAATCCTTTCCTAAAGGCGAAGAAAAAATGCTGAAAGTACCCAAAAATCGGGTTTTTAGGTGTTTCGTTATTCCGTCGATTGGAATAGTTATATTTCGTTTCTGTGTTACATCCAGAACACTAAATTCATCAATTGAATGATCTAAAGAACAGTTTCAGATCATATAAGTATGAATATAGGTGGCAGTACCTCATTAAATCCAATATTTATCGCCTATTAATGTTAATAAAAATATAAATAAATGTAGTTCGTATATTTGATTGAAATTGGTTTAAAACAAATCAAATTGGGACTTTCTAATCTACAATTTATCTCTCTAAAAGTGAAATCTTATTTCATGAAACAAAAATTGACTTATATTCTAATTTTTCAAGGTTTTTTAACATAAAACACAAAAGTTCTGTACTTTCATGCCGTTTTGATTTATAAAAAATAAGTTAATTCCCATTTAGAGAGATAAATTGTAGATTAGAAAGTCTCAATTTGATTTGTTTTAAACCAATTTCAATCAAATATACGAACTACATTTATTTATATTTTTATTAACATTAATAGGCGATAAATATTGGATTTAATGAGGTGCTGCCACCTATCTTCATACTTATATGATCTGAAACTGTTCTTTAGATCATTCAATTGATGAATTTAGTGTTCTGGATGTAACACAGAAACGAAATATAACGATTCCAATCGACGGAATAACGAAACACCTAAAAACCCGATTTTTGGGTACTTTCAGCATTTTTTCTTCGCCTTTAGAAAAGGATTAACCCCTATGTTGGTTATATTGACTCAATCAGTATCAATCTGGGAATAGCTGGTTAAATATTCAGCCAATTTGAAGCAAATTAAAAAAAGTTATTGGCCAGAATCTAAAAAAAGTGCAAAAAACACGGCGTTTTCAGGGGCTCGGTGCTGCCTGGGTATTCATGAGAAAAATGTTTCAGCACATCTCCACAACTTTTTAGATGCAACTCTTTCATTTAAGACACTAGAGAACGAAATCTATTTTTTTCGACCCACCCTAATATATATATATATATATATATATATATATATATATATATATATATATATATATATATATATATATATATATATATATATATGTGTGTGTGTGTGTGTATCATGTTATACTAAAATTTATGAATCACATAATAAGTACATTCTTTTAAATACGTTTAATCGTACCTACCTATTTGCATTCTTATGGATAATTTAGAAAAAATTCTTAAAGAAAATGTTTTAGTTTTGCTATCCATATTGTAATATAAATACAAATTTATTTACTTGGTTTATTATCTTATTTATTAATAAAAACTATCTATTGTATATTATAAACAAAAATATAGTGTCAATACGATTTTAAAAACAAAATTTAGATTCTCTAAAAATTTTCCAGTAATTTGATTACCATCCTGATTCTTGAAAAAGTAATGTGTAATATAATTACGATAAAATTGTAACGGTAATTACGAGGGTTGTCCGTAAAGTAAGCTTCCCAGTGATTTTTCACAGTGTAAAACATGTTTAATTCCATGAATGCTTACATTTTTGGAAACTTCAGATCTTTTACCTATTTTTCTACATAGTGGCCACTGCGGTCAATGCATTTTTGCATGCGGTGTACGAGCTTTTGAATGCCCGAGTCAAAAAGTGCGTGTGTGTGTGTGTGTGTGTGTGTGTGTGTGCGCGTGCGTGTGCGCGTTTGCGTGTGCGTGTGTGTGTGTGTGTGTGTGTTAGATTTTATTATTATTTATGTTATTGATTACTCTTTTTGCCACACAAATTCATATTACTTCGTTTTGTGACACTATTACAAAATATATCAAGATACCTGGCATGAAAGTTTGATTGTCATGTATGTTCCCTATGTTCGCATTTCACCTCCACCAACCTGTATATGTATATGTATATATATATATATATATATATATATATATATATATATATATATATATATATATATATATATATATATATATATATATATATATATATATATATATATATATATATATATATATATACTCCCTACTGGATATTGACAACATATGTTCATACTATAGTTGATTTCTTAACTAAACAGAGCAATCTGAAGTTGGAATGCTAAAACTAATAGTTTTTGATTGGCTGAGGTAACACCAGTTTTACACCACACAAACTTTGTAATGCAAACAAACGAATGTTCTCCATTTTGTCTCGTCAGCTGTTGTCAGTGACTATATCGAGTTTGCCCGCTGATAGGTCAAATTTAATTTAATATAAATTATTTACCCTTGCAAATATCTTTAAAAACTTCAGTGTTTGAAAATAAAATATAAAAAATCAGATACGAACAAATAATTTCAAAAATATGAATATAGATTTATTTTGACCACGATATTTTTATAAAAATACATCGTGATTTTAACATAACAATAGTATTTTGTGCACCTAGGGAGGGAAGCGTGTTATTACTCCCGCGGCGAAGCGGTGGTCCGAGCGAGGGCGCCGGCTTCGCTCAAGGGTGTAATAGCTATTACTCCCGCGTGCCAATCGGCGGCCCGAGCGAGGGCGCCGGCTTCGCCCAAGGGAGGAATAGCCTTCCGTCCCGTGGGACACACAATATTTTACGTCACGAGGGCCTCGAAATCACCTTTCGCCAGTACCGGGAAGAAAACAGTGTTTTCCTCCCGTGCGGGAGGAAAACAAGTACGGTCCTCCCGAGCGGGAGGGAAAACTCGCTTCCCTCCCTCCATTAGCAAGAAGAAAACAATGCTTTCCTCCCCCGAGTGACGTAAAAAACTAATCTATCTAGTCGTCAATGACAAGTTGCATTGCTTTTGTAAATTATTGAGAAAACGACAGTTTTAAATGTTAAGAGTGATTTAAAAATGTGTTGAGTTTAGACTTACCACCCGCGAAAGCGTCTGTCAATTTTTTTACTTACATAAGAGATAATTTACCTAAGCACCAGCATTGTTATTATACTTTTTTATAATTTTTTTCACTCTTCAAGGACGCCAGGGGCCTAAACCCACCATCGCAGGCTTGCTAGACTTCGCGTTCCCTTATCAGTATATTCAAAGGGACCTTCCATAACAGTTACACGTTTGTTAAAAATATAAGCAAACCCGTTGCTGGCTCTTTGGACTATCAGAACAATAGGTCTCCTGGTAAATAGAGTTCGCCGTGGCCAGTTTGTCACAAAAAGCAACAACTTCCTATATTACTGATGTATTGTAATGTGTTGAATGAGAAGCCATGGCAAAGGTTTGTGTGTCTAGCTACGAGTCTACCGGAGGCATGGACGGATGTCATGTCGCTTGTCACGAACAGAGGCACGGACACGGGCCGGGTACGTACAGACTGCCGCTGGTGGCGCCGCCACTACCGCTGCGGCTGATGGGGACATCGATGCGTCGGGGGTGGCTCGAGATGCTTGTCAAACCTGGAATATAAATTCATGCGTTAAGGCACTTCTCTTGCTATAAAATATCAAGAATAAACATTTTGTTGCTTCAGTAAAGAATGGACTTGGGAGTAAAGGCTAGTACCGAGCTCTCCGTTCGACGGATCCGTCTAGCCAATTTAATGCTTTGAAATATTCAAAGCAGTCCGGTTCCGCAAAAAATTCGGATCTTGCACAACTTTTTTCTTTCTCTGTCTTTCTCCATATCGTTGTCTTTGTTGTAAACTTGGTTAGGTAGGATCACCCGGCGGAATCTCAGGTAGCCTTTGAGCGTTTACACATCTAACGACACGACACCGGCACGACAACGACAACGACGTCGGTGGACGCGGAATCTAGTGTAAATAAATGTAATGCTTACATACTCACCGACAATATCGGTACCGTGCTGTTGCAGGTACCAACATGTGGTTGGTTGCAGTCACCCCACTCGTGCCGTCGCCGATTTTTACTTCCCCGATCTATGTAATAAAGGGAAGTATTGTAATCGTGATTTTTTGACAGTTCGAGATTTTGGTGAATCTTCACGTTTTAGACCCTACTGAACCCAAAAAGCATAATTTTTAAAAAAGTCGGTCTGTCGGTCTGTAGGTCTGTAGGTCTGTCGGTCTGTAGGTCTGTCTGGATGTTGCATAACTTTAAAACGCGTTGGAATTTTGGACTTAAATTTTATATTTAAGATCTTGAGCCAAAATCTGACTTCAAGTTCGTTAATGAGCTTTATTGAACCAGTGGTACCAACTTTATAAACATAATTTTTTTATTTTTATCAAAATACTATCGTGTGTGGTATCAAATTAAAGCCCTCGGGAAAAGAATTCTAGTAGAAAAACAAAAATTACACATAAACGATCGGTAATTGTTTTTTTTTATAAATTATTCAAATTATACCGAGTTTGGTGTCAATTTAAAGCGCTCAGGGAGATAAGTTTAGTAAAAATGTAAAAAATGACATTTATGTAATTTTCAATTGTTTTTAAAAAAATTATTCAATTTTTTTTATTCAACCAGTGGTACCAACTTTATAAACATAACTTATTTTATTTTTATTAAAATACTATCGTGTGTGGTATCAAATTAAAGCTTTCGGAAAAAGAATTTTAGTAGAAAAATAAAAATAACATTTAACCGATCGTCAATTGTTTTTTTTTATAAATTATTCAAATTGTACCGAGTTTGGTGTCAATTTAAAGCGCTCGGGGAGATAAGTTTAGTAAAAATGTAAAAAATGACATTTATGCGATATTCAATTTTTTCTCAAAAAATTATTCAAATTCAAAGTGTATTATTAAAAGTACTCTGGGGGAAAAAATTTAGTCGGAGAATCAATAACAATATTTAAACGATGGTCAGTTGTTTTTACCTCCCGCATTATATTCTATAAGGGGAGGTATTGTAAGGAGTTAAAATTTTCGAGTGTGAGTTTTTAGTGAATAAGTATACGTTTTACAATCCATAGAATACGAATAAAGTATTTTCGAGATGATGTCTGTGCGCGTTTGTGTGTGTGTTACAATATTTTGTGGACGATAACTCAAAAAATATCAAACATTTAACAACCAAATTTTACATTTAAGGTTTTAATACAAATCTTAAGAATCCAGTTATTTTTTTAGCAATCCCCAAACCGGACGTAGTACATACTTTGCTAAAATACGCTAAAATATTTCGATAAATAATTAATTTATCACAAAATTTTCTATTTCAAATGATGGATTATATTTTTGTCATCTACAAATCGTATTTAAAATTTTTATCTGTACATGATACTATTTACAAAATAAATTATTGTTAATAATTCAGAATATGAAACATAAAATTAAAGGCGTTACGAAAGAAAGTTATTAAAACTTATAGTCGGGGAAGTACTGTGCTGGCCACAGCAGATTTTTCATTTAGTTGTGAGTTGTGTTCTGGTTAACAAACAAAAATGGCCAGTAATTTCAATGCTGTTGCCGGTAGATGTGAAAATAATCTGTCGATATCGTGTCGGTGTCGGTATCGTGCTGATGTCGTGCCGGTATCGGTGTCGTTAGATGTGAAAACTCCCTTTGCTGAAACACAGTTGTAGTTCCCCTCGGCAAATATATGCTGCAATTCTGTGAAAATCTGTAAGTAGTTGCTACAGATTTATAAAACTGTATTAAACAAAATCGCAATGCAATCTATAATCATATGAACATTTTTACTTCCTCGATCTATGTATTAGAGGGAAGTATTGTAATCGTGATTTTTTGACTGTTCGAGATTTTGGTGAATCTTCACGTTTTAGACCCTACTGAACCCAAAAAACATAATTTTAAAAAAAGTGGGTCTGTCGGTCTGTCTGGATGTTGCATAACTTAAAAACGCGTTGGAATTTTGGACTGAAATTTTATATTTAAGATCTTGAGCCAAAATCTGACTTCAAGTTCGTTAATGAGCTTTATTGAACCAGTGGTACCAACTTTATAAACATAATTTTTTTTATTTTTATCAAAATACTATCGTGTGTGGTATCAAATTAAAGCTCTCGGGAAAAGAATTCTAGTAGAAAAACAAAAATAACATATAAACGATCGGCAATTGTTTTTTTATAAATTATTCAAATTATACCGAGTTTGGTTTCAATTTAAAGCGCTCGGGTAGATAAGTTTAGTAGAAATGTAAAAAATGAAATTTATGTGATTTTCAATTGTTTCTCAAAAAATTATTCAATTTTTTTTATTCAACCAGTGGTACCAACTTTATAAACATAACTTATTTTATTTTTATTAAAATACTATCGTGTGTGGTATCAAATTAAAGCTTTCGGAAAAAGAATAACATTTAACCGATCGTCAATTGTTTTTTTATATAAATTATTCAAATTGTACCGAGTTTGGTGTCAATTTAAAGCGCTCGGGGAAATAAGTTTAGTAAAAATGTAAAAAATGACATTCATGCGATATTCAATTTTTTCTCAAAAAATTAGTCAAATTCAAAGTGTATTATCAAAAGTTCTCTGGGGAAAAAATTTAGTCGGAGATTCAATACCAACATTTAAACGATGGTCAGTTGTTTTTACCTCCCGCATTATATTCTATAAGGGGAGAAGTTAAAATTTTCGAGTGTGAGTTTTTAGTGAATAAGTACGTTTTACAATCCATAGAATACGAATAAAATATTTTCGAGTTGATGTCTGTGCGCGTTTGTGTGTGTGTGTTACAATATTTTAACTAAAAACTAACTAAAAAAATATCAAACATTTAACAACCAAATTTTACATTTAAGGTTTTAATACAAATCTTAAGAATTCAGTTATTTTTTGTAGCAATCCCCAAATTGGACGTAGTACTTTGCTGAAATATTTCAATAAATAATTAATTTATCACAAAATTTTCTATTTCAAATGATGGATTATAGTTTTGTCATCTACAAATCGTATTTAAAATTATTGTTATAATTCAGAATATGAAACATAAAATTAAAGGCGTTACGAAAGTAAGTTATTAAAACTTATAGTCGGGGAAGTACTGTGCTGGCCACAAAAATTGATGTGTTTTTGTTCAATATTTACAGATTTACAAATCTGTAAAACTTAGATCTGCACAGAATCGCAGCAATAGATGGCATTCTTTCATAAATTATCGGTAAAAAATCTGACGTGGACACCACATGACTTCCTTGTACACCTTGTGTGTTCATACTTTTCTTAATAACTAAAATGTAGAATAATATAAAAAATTCTTTTAACTTATTATACTAGTACTACTACTACTGTTATTATACTCACAAATATATTGTAGTCATTTTATTTAAACTGCAGAAGAAGATATAAAGCATATTTTACTATTGCCACTGTCATGTCATAATCATTTAAATTTTACGTAGTAACAAATATTAATCGATCATGGACTACAAGATACCGAAATACTAAATTATACATATATACTTTAATTATTCCTAAATGATACCAGATACAAAAATATTTATAAAATACCGATTGTAGGTAATAATCACATAATCTTTCATTTAAAATTAAAAAATTTGTCTTAAATTAAATATTTATCGAAATATTTGAAAAAAGTACTACTTCTGGTTTGTAGATTGAAACCAAAAATAGGAGGTGCACAACTAGATGCTATAATAGTCCTAAATACAAAATTTCAACTTTCTACGTCTAACCGTATTTGAGTTATGCGACACACATACGTCCGTACGTACGCACGCACGTACGTACAGACGTCAAGACGAAACTAGTCATAATGGATTCAGAAAAGGTCAAAACGGATATTTTCGTCAAAATCTGAGAACCGAAATTTTTCGCGATTACAATACTTCCTTACTCCGTACAAGGAAGTAAAAAGATAATTATTTTATCAAAAAATCTGCTGTGGCCAGCACAGTACTTCCCCGACTATAAGTTTTAATAACTTACTTTCGTAACGTCATTAATTTTATGTTTCATACTCTGAATTATTAACAATAGGTAATTTATTTTCTAAATAGTATCATGTACAGATAAAAATTTTAAATACGATTTGTAGATGACAAAAATATAATCCATCATTTGAAATAGAAAATATTGTGATAAATTAATTATTTATCGAAATATTTAAGCAAAGTACTACGTCCGGTTTGGCGGTTGCTACAAAAATAACTGGATTCTTAAGATTTGTATTAAAATTTGGTTGTTAAATGTTTTCTCGAGAGCTTTAATTTGACCACACACGATAGTAATTTGATAAAAATAAAAAAGTTATGTTTATAAAGTTGGTACCACTGGTTGAATAAAGCTCATTAACGAACTTGAAGTCAGAATTTGGGTCAAGATCTTAAATATAAAATTTCAGTCCAAAATTCCAACGCGTTTTTAAGTTATGCAACATCCAGACGGACAGACCCACAGACCGATTTTTTTTTAAATTATGTTTTTCTTCAACCGTCTTAAAAGTTGGTTCTTTTAATACTGTTTTTAGTATTAAAAGTTAACGTTTTTGTTATTAATAAAAAAATGTAACTGTTGCTAGGTAACACTTTTAATCCTAGGCTTAAAAGTATATAATAATAATAATAAGAACTTTATTTAGCCGAAGCTATACAATAACAACCATAGATAATATAGTATAGTATAGTATTTGTAAAGTACAATACTAATATTTTGATAAATACATATAATCTGATTACAATCTATTGTCTATTTACATAATACTCTTTTAACTTAAACCTAAAATTTCTTAAATCTAAATCCTTAAAGTATTCAGGTAATTCATTATATAGTCGTACTCCTTTATAGAGTAAAGTGTTTTGTCCTTGCACAGTGTTTTTTCGTGGGATATAAAACTTTGTTTTATTCCTAGTATTATGTTCATGAGTATCTGCATTTCTAATTAACTTATTTTCAAAATATTCTGGCTGTAATCCTAATTTTATTTTATGTATCAAAATTATTATTTGCATCTCCGTTAAATCTTTAATATTACTCCAATTTAATTCTTTTAACATTAATTCTACACTAGTATATCTGTTACATTTTAATATTATTCGCATTGCTCTATTTTGGAGTAATTGTAGTTTATTTGATTCCTTTTGATTATTCAAGTATAGTACTGAGCCTGCAAAGTAGAAATGTGGTAGAATGATTGAATTATATACCGTTTCTTTTGCTGTTTGAGACAAATGCTTTGAACATCTATTTAAAAAATAAAGTTTTTTTGAAATTTTCTTACATGTATAATTAGTATGCTCATCTAATTTTAGGTTACTAGTCAAAATTATACCTAAATATTTATGTTTCTTTACAACTTCAATAGTGTCATTGCCAATTTTAATTTCACAATCATCATTAATCATATTTACTACTTTACTATCACTACCCAAAACTATTCCTTTTGTTTTGTCAATATTTAATTTGAGTTTGTTCATGCACAACCATTTATCTAAATTACTAAGATCAATATTTAGTTTACTTACTATTTCTGTTTTACTTACACCCTTTAAATACAATACCATGTCATCCGCAAACAAATGATATTGACAATATTGAAAAATTTGCTGTACATCGTTAATATACAAAATAAAAAGTAATGGGCCTAATATACTACCTTGAGGTACACCATGTTCATTTATTAGAGATTCAGAGTAAGTATAGTTACATTTTACTTTTTGTTTTCTATTGGTTAAATAATTTCTAAACCAGTTCAGAACTACACCAGTCAGCCCATATCTTTCTAGCTTCATTATCAATATCTCTCTATCTATCGTTTCAAAAGCTCGTCGAAGATCCAAAAAAATACATACTACTATAAACCCATCATCTATACATTCTTTCCATTCTCCTATTAGATATTGTAATGCTGATTCACAACTGTGGTTCTGCCTAAAGCCCGACTGATACTTGGACAATAATCTATTATCTTCAATATACTTATATAGTTGTTTGTATACAATTGTTTCCAAAATTTTTGCTATGGCAGGTAATGTATTTATAGGTCTAAAATTTTCACATTTTTTAGTTTTTGGTACCTTTCTTATTGGAATGATAGTAGATATTTTCAAATTGTCTGGTACAACTCCTAATTCTAAAGAACTATTTATTATGTTTAACAGCTTAGTTTCTATTTCATTATAAACTAATTTGTACATATCTATTGCAATATCATCTGGACTGCTTTTATTTGTAAGAGAAAATATTAATTCTCTCATCATATCCTCATCTAGTAAGTGGAAACATTCACATTTATTAACACAGATTATATGATTTAATTAGATATCACTTCTGGGAATAGTTTTTATAATACTATTTACACTGTTAATGAAATACTCATTAAATTCCTTGGAAATTTCTACTTTATTTGTACATATTTTAGATTCAAATTCTATTTCCTGATAACATTCCACCTGTGTCCCTGAGATTATTTTTTTTAATGTTTTCCACATACTTTTCGGATCATGTTTATTTTCATCAATTGTAGCTGCATAATACTCCTTTTTCCTTACTTTGACATACATAACTACTTTATTTCTTTGGTTCTTGTATTCACACCAGTCATTTTGTTTTTTTGTAATTATAAATTTTTTGTATTTATCATCCCTAATTTTAATTTCTGCCAATACTTCTGGAGTGAACCATGGTTTGTAATTGATTTTTGGTACAAAACTATCTTTTGGCATATAAATATCCACAATATGTAATAAATCATATAAAAAATTTTCACATTTTATATTTATATTATTTTCTTTGTAGTTATATTTAATTTCTGATATATTAATTTTAAAATCATCTATATTTGTTAACTTTCTTCTGACATAGATTTTGTTATATACTATTTCTTGATTTTGTAATAAATTAATTTCAATTAACGAATGATTATTAAATACAGGAGTTCTTAATACTCTAGTTTCTATCATTTTGTTATTAGTAATCACCAAATCTATTAATGATTCAGTCCCTATATGAGATATATGAGTAAATTCCTTAATTTGTTGATACAAACAATAGTAGTTTATTAACAAATTTAATCTATTGGAATAAGTATATATCTTTGACATATTTATATTAAAATCACCAGTAATAATTACATCACAAGTATATTGTGTTAAGTAACTCTCACACCAATTTTCTAAAAATTCTATAAATACTGATTCTGAGGCACTTGGCGACCGATATATACATACTAATATTAAATTTGTTTGATTGATATCAATTCTTATCTCTAAAAACCAATAATTCATGTCCAATACAAATTTATTTACAATTTCAAATTTTAAATTATTTCTTAAATATACTAGTACGCCACCTGTTGAACGCGTAGATGAATCAACCCTGATGATATTGTAGTTTTCTACAGCTAGTCTTCTATTTCAGCTGTCAGATGCGTTTCTGTCAAACACATTGCTAGTGGTTGATTGTTTACAATGAAATGTTCAATTTCCTCATAATGTGCGACACAACTTTGTGCATTTTGTACGTACACTATCCCATTTTTGTGCTGTGATTGCTATTGTACCGTGTACAATGTTCTATTTTGTTGCACTTCTAATTTTTTTTGTAGCACTGCACAATTTTTATCATATACCGTATGCTTAGTGTCATTGTTTAGATTATATTTTTTATTTATCACTTCACAGTTCACACAATGACTCACAGAACTTTGACAGTTTTTTGTTTCATGATTTTCAGACCCACATACTCCACACACTTTTTTATTTGTACAGTCCTTAGCTTTGTGGAAAAAACCACAGCACCGATAACACCTTAGGATACTCACAAATTCATATACTTTGCATACGGACCATCAAATTTTTAAATTTCCATTCTGTATAATCTTATTGAATACAGTAGGTTCAGTCTCAATTATTGCAGAATAATATCCTTTTCTCTTCATTATTAATTTTACTTGAAAGTTGTCTTTGTGATCTTGAATAAATGGATTTTGTTGAAGTATTGTACTCTTCAATTCTTCATTTTCTATTTCATCTTGTATGCCTATTACTTTTATTTGTGGATTGCGTTTTTTAGGTACATTTGTTGTTACATCTGTTCCCATTTCCTTCTCTATCTCCGTTCTTAGTTTGTCAACATCTTCCTTTTGTTCACAGTATACTGCAACCGTTCCGTTTTTAGCTGATTTTACTGTATTTATTGATACTCCTAATTTAGCTGGATTGATTTTATTTTTTATTTCCTTTACCATCTCAGTAGTATCTTTGCTCTTATTTGTGGATTGTATTAGCAACAATTCTTCATTTCTTTTCATATTTCCTTTATTTACTGCATCTACATACTTTAAGTTCATCGTATTTGGTTTGTCGTCGCTATTTTTGTACTTTCCCTGAATTTCTACTTTTAACTGCTCCATTTGTTCATTTACTTGTTTTATCATTTCTGACATATGTTTATAAATCCTATTTGAGTTAACCTCACTTTTAACGTAGCATTTGTTACAATACCATTTTATACCTTTACATTTCTGAATTATTTCAAAGTGTTGATCTGTTACTGAGGCACACTTTAGATGGAACCATGCTCCACATATCCCCTCACAACCTATGATCTTATCTTCATTAAACTCTATTTTACACTTAGAGCAATGCTCATCATCTTCCTCCATTACACACAATTAGTACTTTTAATCCTAAGCTTAAAAGTAGATTCTGTATTTCTACTAGAATCTTGGGAGCGTAATATTTCTTGAGCTTGATTATCACGCACTTCTTCATTTTTACTTCCCCGACCTATGTAATAGAGGGAAGTATTCTAATCGTGATTTTTTGACAGTTCGAGATTTTGGTGAATCTTCACGTTTTAGACCCTACTGAACCCAAAAAACATAATTTTAAAAAAAGTCGGTCTGTGGGTCTGTGTGTCTGTCTTGATGTTGCATAACTTAAAAACGCGTTGGAATTTTCGACTGAAATTTTATATTTAAGATCTTGAGTCAAAATCTGACTTCAAGTTCGTTAATGAGCTTTATTCAACCAGTGGTACCAACTTTATAAACATAACTTTTTTTATTTTTATCAAAATACTATCGTGTGTGGTATCTAATTAAAGCTCTCGGGAAAAGAATTCTAGTAGAAAAACAAAAATAACATTAAACGATCTTCAATTGTTTTTTAATTATAAATTATTCAAATTATATCGAGTTTTGTGTTAATTTAAAGGGCTTGGGGAGATAAGTGTAGTAAAAATGTAAAAAATGACATTTATGCGATTGTCAATTATTGTTTCTAAAAAAAATACTCAAATTTTTTTATTCAACCAGTGGGCACAACTTTATAAATATAACTTATTTTATTTTTATTAAAATACTATCGTGTGTGGTATCAAATTAAAGCTCTCGGGAAAATAATTCTAGTAAAAAGATAAAAATAACATTTAACTTAACCGATCGTCAATTATTTTTAATACATTATTCAAATTATACCTTGTTTGGTGTCAATTTAAAGCTCTCGGGGAGACGAGATTAGTAAAATGTAAAAATGACATTTATGCGATATTTAATCAAGTTGGTATCAACTTAAATAGTTTGGGAAAAAAGATAAATTTATTTAAATTTTGCTGAATAAAGCATAAAATTAAAGACGTTATTAGAACTTATAGTCGGGGAAGTACTGTGGTGGACACAGCAGATTTTTTCTACTGGTATTATCATCACGAATGGAGGATATTATACTTTTACTAGTGCTAGGTTCATCGAACCGTAATATTTTTTTCAGACGACCACTATGGAAACTTGCCATAACAATGTTATAAACTACAATGGAAACAAACAAATAACACAAACTAACATGTTATTCTAACGCACACTTATAACGTAACGCTTCGAGTTACACTATATGACAACAGATGGCGTTACGAGTAAAAATCAATTCAAATAAATGGAAAAAAAGTATATTAATGCAATAAATTGACATTTTGACACAGTCTGTAATATTATATAGACACAAATTTTCAATTTTCAATTTAATAATAATTATTTATTGGCTAATTGTGTATTCTTTAGTATTTTTGACATTTCAGATTATAGTTGCACAGTTGGTATCGAGGCATAACCTAACTTTTAAACGTCAGTGATTCAACTTCAACGGATGTATATAATTTAGTTTATTGAACATTTTTTTAAATATTTTGTGGTCGTCTGAAAAATAGTGTACATAACTCGCTCAAAAGTGAGATAACAGTGCTCGTGAAATTGAACCACTCGGCGCTATGCGCCTCATTCCTCAATTTCACTCGCTTGTTATCTTACACTTTCGATGCTCGTTATGTAATATACTATTTAGCTGTCTACCATGTATGTTTACCAGTAAAGCTGATTTGACGTCTTCAATAACATCAATCTTTAAACGTACCAATTCATCGCAACGGCATTCACCCGAAATTTCCAGTATTACAACAATCTATAAAAATTAATAATATTTAGATAATTATATTCTCATTCCTCATATTTAAACACTTATTTTAATCATCAGGTATGTATTATCAGGAGCATAATTCCAGAAAAACTCTTGATTTATTTTAGTTTGACAGAACAATAAAATTTGTAAAAAAAACAAAAGTTAAAGCAAAGCTACCTTTTTAGTTTCAATCATATTTCAACAAAATATTTCAATAATTTAAAAAGTAATTTTCTTGGTTGAAGAAAAAATAGTATGTGTTATTTGGATTAAAAGTGTCTTTGTTTGATTCGCAATTATTGCATCCGCTCGGCTTCGCTACGCTTCGCCTCGCAAATGTAAATTAATTGCTCATCAAACAAAGTATCACTTTTAATCCTAATAACACAATATACTATTTTTGGGTTCAGTAGGGTCTAAAACTTGAAGATTCACCAAAATCTCGAACTGTCAAAAAATCATGATTACTATACTTCCCTCTATTACATAGATCGGGGAAGTAAAAATGCGAAATAATTATAAAATAGGTGTTATAAATTTTGTTCATGTTACATTTCTAATTTTGACATTTTCTTATTCACTTGATAACACATTTTTACTACAAATGATACTGTAAGTAATTATAAATAACAAAACTGCACATTAACATTTCATTATTAAATTATAGAATTATTCATATGGATACGATTTACGAAAATATATGAATTAAATAAGAATGCGAGATTGAGAAACTGACAACTTGGAAGAAAATTCATAACATATCAGCCTTCGCTGCATTATGAGTGTGTCAATATCTTCAAATTTTATTTTATTAATTAAATAATTATCCCGAACGACATTTGGTAAATACCTATACTTTTTTATTATATTTACTTAATTTACATTTATGTGTCTTATTGTGTGTTATATTTTGAAAGTGCCATGTAGATTATGATTAATTGTTTACCAATAAAATGTTTTTAAGGTATTATGGGGTGTATTATAAACACATTCCGTTATAGTCCGTCCCAAACTTCTTTGCCGTGACGTCATACATGTAGTTCGTATGAATCAAAGTGAAATTATGGCGGGAAAGTTATATTTTAATATCAAATATTTTAAAACTATATTATGTGAATATTTGGAATAACTATATAAATTTAATAATAAATAAATACCTCTAGCAGTAAAATATTGGTACAAATTCAAGACAATCTGAATTGTTTGTTTATTATTACGTTTGCCGGGCATATTTATAAATAATATTATAAATATCTATATGCAAACAGCTAATATATGCATAAAACAACGATATACCTATGTTAAAGTATTTATAGTCCGGCGGTTATAGGACAAATTTCATATCAACTATGCATTTTATGATTAAAGCATGAAAATTTGCACACATATCAATGAAACCATTCTCTTTCATATAAGAAGTGGTGCCAAAGTGGTGCGTACTGCAGACGGCCGCCATTTTGAAAAAATGGTTGCCATTTATAGTTTTTTGCATTTATCTCATGAACGATCAATATTACGAGAAATCTTATTTAATGAAAATTGTAGAGCACAAAATTCTCTATAAAACGGTATATCTATTTTTTATGTAGGTGGTACAGCTTTCGAGAAAGTCGTGAAAATATATATGAGCAATATCTAGCCATTTCAGGTTAGACCGCAATTTTGCCTTTTCAAACAAAAACAGCTGTTATTTTGGAATGAATCAAGATATCCACTTCCGGTCTTCAACAATCTATTACTTATATAAATTTTTATTATACATATAATTTTCAACTCTTCGGGAGCACTAGTTCGGCCACAATTAAAACATAACATTTTAGAGACAATAGTGAAATTTTTGTATTTTTTGTGTTTATTGAACTGTCATTTCTGAACGAATTAAAATATTGACATGCGGTTTGCTGCACTAGATTCTTCAAATCATTCTGTACAAGATACTTTGTATTAATTTTTTATTGAAGTCTTTGTTAAAACGATATTTAAAGACTTTTTCCTCGAGAAAATAGAAAAATTTTACTGTTATTATTATTTATTATTTTTGATCAGCTATAGTACCTGAACGGATCTAAATACTGACTTGAAACTTGCAGCATTCGATTCCTTAAAGATTTTTGTATTAGAAGCATGCTTATATTAAAAAAAAATTTCTTATGTTTACTCGCAATTAAAAGATATTCTTTCTAAGAAATCGAAGAAATTTTACTATTGTTTTTCTATAGTAAATTTATTTAACTGTAATTTCATTTAAAATGAAAATATCGACTTACGGAGTGCAGATTCGGAATCCGGATACATTTTTCTATAAAATGCATTATTTTAGAATTTTTTACGGACTTTGATTTGGCTGCAATTAAATGATTTTGTTAGAGAGAACAAAACAAAAGTTCAGTATTATTATTGTTTTTTGAATTTAAGCAATTGTCATTTGTGCACAAATTAAAATATCGCCTTCTGGTTTCCATCATTCAATTCCTGGAACATTTCGTTATTAAATAACATTATTTAAAAAACTTTTTGAAACTTTGGTTTAGCCGCAAGTAACTGATTTTGTCTGAGGGAAAATTTGACGCATCATTTAAAAACATAAGTTTTTGGTTCAGTTCATACTGCTAGAGAATTTAGAAAAAATGCAAATCATTTAATGTGATTTTCGAGTCACTCGAGATCCGGTTTTGGTATTTCGAGGTATTTCCAGGAATTGAATGATGGAAACTAGAAGGCGATATTTTAATTTGTGCACAAATGACAATTGCTTAAATTCAAAAAACAATAATAATACTGAACTTTTGTTTTGTTCTCTCTAAAAAAATCATTTAATTGCAGCCAAATCAAAGTCCGTAAAAAATTCTAAAATAATGCATTTTATAGAAAAATGTATCCGGATTCCGAATCTGCACTCCGTAAGTCGATATTTTCATTTTAAATGAAATTACAGTTAAATAAATTTACTATAGAAAAACAATAGTAAAATTTCTTCGATTTCTTAGAAAGAATATCTTTTAATTGCGAGTAAACATAAGAAATTTTTTTTTAATATAAGCATGCTTCTAATACAAAAATCTTTAAGGAATCGAATGCTGCAAGTTTAAAGTCAGTATTTATATCCGTTCAGGTACTATAGCTGATCAAAAATAATAAATAATAATAACAGTAAAATTTTTCTATTTTCTCGAGGAAAAAGTCTTTAAATATCGTTTTAACAAAGACTTCAATAAAAAATTAATACAAAGTATCTTGTACAGAATGATTTGAAGAATCTAGTGCAGCAAACCGCATGTCAATATTTTAATTCGTTCAGAAATGACAGTTCAATAAACACAAAAAATACAAAAATTTCACTATTGTCTCTAAAATGTTATGTTTTAATTGTGGCCGAACTAGTGCTCCCGAAGAGTTGAAAATTATATGTATAATAAAAATTTATATAAGTAATCGATTGTTGAAGACCGGAAGTGGATATCTTGATTCATTCCAAAATAACAGATGTTTTTGTTTGAAAAGGCAAAATTGCGGTCTAACCTGAAATGGCTAGATATTGCTCATATATATTTTCACGATTTTCTCGAAAGCTGTACCACCTACATAAAAAATAGATATACCGTTTTATAGAGAATTTTGTGCTCTACAATTTTCATTAAATAAGATTTCTCGTAATATTGATCGTTCATGAGATAAATGCAAAAAACTATAAATGGCAACCATTTTTTCAAAATGGCGGCCGTCTGCAGCACGCACCACTTTGGCACCACTTCTTATATGAAAGAGAATGGTTTCATTGATATGTGTGCAAATTTTCATGCTTTAATCACAAAATGCATAGTTCTTTCCTATAACCGCCGGACTATTAATCACATAGTGAAAATAGTTTTTATTTGTTTGACAGTTTCAAAATTTACAATACAATGTATTTCATAAAACAACATGAAAAACAGCCTACTCAAATACCAAGTTATAATTGCTGGTATATCAACAATATAATTATTATACGTTTTCTATTTCTATCTTTTTCTACTTCATAATAAAAACAAAGAACAAAACTTCACGTAACAGTATCAATACTTCGCAAATTTCGAATGACATACGTGTTTCAACTAAATGACTGTAATAAAATAGAAAGAGTAAGACAATGTATTCTTTAGTTATTCTTGAAAATAAAATATTGACGTAACGGCAAAGAAGTTTGGGACGGACTTTACTAGGAAATTATCAAACGGACTCCGTTTAAAAATATAATTTTAACGGATCTGTCAAAAATTTCTATTCTGAAGGGTGTAATATGTTGTTTATTAAAACACTACATATTATTTAATAACTTTAATATCAAAATAAAGTAATACAAAATACTGCATGTGATAACATAAGTTTTACATGTGACAACTGTCAAATCTCAACTGGTGTTGCCAACCGTGTTTAACCAAACTTTTCTAATTCCTAAAAACATAATAGTACAAAACATCTCTACATCTCCCTTTTTACCTCTAGCCTAGAGAGGTATAGGGATCGTGAAAAAATTCGATGTCGAGATTTTTGTCAATAAGCACGTTTTAGCACCTTTAGAACCTATTTTGACTATTTTCACGATGATGTCTGTGTGTGTGTATGTATGGAAGTCTGTATGTGCGCCTACTATAGTCTTTCGTTCTGATTCATTATCTCAAATTCTACAGAACATAAAGTTCTAATATTTTGCAATATACATTTGTATATATTAATGAAGAGCTGATTAGATTTTGGTAAAAATCTGCCAACAGGAAATGATATTTTCTTGAAGCATTTTAACATTTTTTTGCAAAAAAATATAGAAAATTCTGCGATAGCTACAATGTGTCATACGACATTTCAAAGAACAAATTATATCTACAATATTTATTTAACATCTTGTCTATATCTTTTACCGATAAAGGAAAATTATTTTTCAAAGATATATAATTGTACCTACCACGATTTGTAAATCACAATATAGGAAAAAATTAAAAACAAAAATGAATATGTCAATGTGACAGATGAACAGACGTATGCACAATTTCTGAAATGTTTGTGGCACCATTTTAAAAGAAATGTAAATATTATTAAGTGAACATAATGTAATAAGGTAATAATAAAGTTAAATTTTTATCTATAAAGAGGTAATTAAGAACTAAGAACTATAAAATTATTTTCAAAAAGTTTGTAAATTTATTGCAAAATTATAATTTAAGAAAGCCTAACTAAAACCAAATTCACATAAATTAGTGTTAAGGCGAGAGGTCGTGTGCTGGCCACAATAGATTTTTTAGTTTAATAAACATTACAAACAATTTATAAATTTAAACGGTCTGGTTTTTACTTCCTTGTACGGAGTAATAAGGAAGTATTGTAATCGCGAAAAATTTCGGTTTTCAGATTTTGATGGAAATATCCGTTTTGACCTTTTCTGAATCCATTATGACTAGTTTCGTCGTGACGTCTGTACGTACGTGCGTGCGTACGTACGGACGTATGTGTGTCGCATAACTCAAATACGGTTAGACGTAGAAAGTTGAAATTTTGTATTTAGGACTGTTATAGCATCTAGTTGTGCACCTCCTATTTTTGGTTTCAATCTATAAACCGGAAGTAGTACTTTTTAAAAATATTTCGATAAATATTTAATTTAACACAAATTTTTTTATTTTAAATGAAAGATTATGTGATTATTACCTAAAATCGGTATTTTATAAATATTTTTGTATCTGGTATCATTTAGGAATAATTAAAGTATATATTTTTAATTTAGTATTTCTTTATCTTGTAGTCCATGATCGATTAACATTTGTTACTACGTAAAATTTAAATGATTATGACATGACAGTGACAATAGTAAAATATGCTTTATATCTTCTTCTGCAGTTTAAATAAAATGACTAAAATATATTTGTGAGTATACTAGTATAATAAGTTAAAAGAATTTTTTATATTATTCTACATTTTAGTTATTAAGAAAAGTATGAACACACAAGGCGTACAAGGAAGTCATGTGGTGTCCACGTCAGATTTTTTAATATTCCTTCTTGGTCGTTCTTCTCTACTGTCTTTGGAAGTAATACTTGGATTATTGTTAATTTTTACTTTAAAACCTATTTCTGTTGGTCTGATGAAGAAAAGGTTTCTTTTGTATGTGTTTCCTTCCTCTGTTTGTATTAAATATGTTCTTGAATCTACTACTTCTATTATTTTTCCCACAATCCAATTCTTATCATCTTAATCTTTTTTTAAACTCTCTTTCTCTCCTTTTTCCAATTTCTTGAGATCTTTACTTCTTTTATCGTAATTTATTTTCTGAGTATTTTGATTTCTGTTTATTGTTTGGTTATATTCTTGGGATTTTATAATTTTCGACTTCAATTTCTCTTCCTTGGTTGGTTGGTGAGTACTTCGAATTATTTAATGGTGTGTTTCTCATATTTAACAAAGATATATATCTCCATCTTCTTCTTCAGTCCACCTGTCCGTTTGACTTTGGATATCTTGGTGATGATTTTACATGTTGGAATTCCCATTCGTTGGAGAATTTTTCAAATTCTTGGGATGAAAATTGTGGTCCGTTGTCCGTAACGAGATATTTTGGAATTCCTTGTCTTGAAAATACTTCCTTAATTTTATTTATAATCGTATTTGATGTCGTGTCTGTTTTTAGCTTCACTAACTCTACATATTTAGAATAGTATTCTACTAACACTAAATAGTTGTCATTTCCATAATGAAAAAGATCACTTCCTACTTTGTACCATGATATTCTGGGAATGTTATGATTTATTAATGTTCCTTGCTGATTATTTTTGGCATATTTTGTGCATGCATAACAATTATTAATTAATTTTTCTATGTCATTATTCATACCATGCCAGTACACCATATTATTAGCTCTTGCCTTGCATTTGTTAACACCTTGATGTCCTATGTGAATTTCATTAAGAATTTCTTTTTGCATCTTCTTTGGTATAATAATGTTTTGGTTGCTAAAAATAATTCCATCTTGAATTGTTATTTCATTTCTGTAGTTATAATACTTCTTTAAATGATTTTTATTCGGCCATTCTTTTATGATTTGCTTTAAGTCTTTAAGTTCTTCATCATCATCTGTATATTTCTTTAAGTTTATCATCTGTAATATTAATTGATTTGAACATACTTGTGCTTCTAATTCCGTCTCTATTGTTTTATCGCATTCGTCTATGTAAGCTCTTGATAAAGTGTCAGCTATGATGAGCTCTTTTCCTGGCTTGAATATCAATTCAATGTCATATTTTTGTAGTCGTAGCATCATACGTTGTAGTCTGGCTGGAGAATCATCTAAATTTTTCTTAAATATGTTTATTAATGGTTTGTGGTCTGTTTCCACCTTGACTTTGTTTCCGTATACGTAATGATGAAATTTTTCAATCCCAAAGCAAATTGCCAGTAGTTTTTTTTTCTATTTGAGCATATTTTTTAGAAATAAATAAATGCACATGGTTTTCCTTCTTGCATTATTACTGCACCCAGGTCATCTTTTGATGTCTACTGTTAAAACTATTTCTTTCTTCATGTCAAAATTTTTTAAATACGTTGCATTTGCAATACTGTCCTTTATAGTTTGGTAAACTTGTTCATACGTTTGATTCCAAGTAAACATTTTGTTTTTCTTTAAAAGTTCTCTGAGCGGAGCTGTTTTACTTGACAAATTGCTTATAAATTTTCCAACTTGGCATCTCTTTGATTGTTTTTATTTTATTTCATGCGGTGAAATTCCTTTGCTACTTATTACATGACCCATGTATTTTACCCTGTCTTTTTTAAATTTCCATTTATTTCTATTAAATTTAATGTTATTATCTTTAGCTATATCCATAACATTCTTTAAAATTTTATCATGCTCTTCTTCATCTTTAGCATAAATAAGAATGTCATCTATATAAATTTCTACATTAGGCATATCAAACAATTCTTTGTAAATTTTGTGAAAAATCTCTGGAGCACATTTAATTCCATACGGCAATCTTTTAAATTTATATCTGCCGAAAGGTATAACGAATGTACACAATAGGGTCTGCCTGAAAAAATTTAATATAACCTTTTTGTGTCTTAACGTAAAATTATATATATATATATATATATATATATATATATATATATATATATATATATATATATATAGTCAGTAAACCCTTCTACCGTTAGGTGTAGGGCAGTAACCTTTATTTATCGTGCACAAACTTTGTCCACTGTTTCTTGTCTCTGGCACATACTTTTGCTTCTTGTACTGTCGTTCCCTTCTTACTAAGTGTCTTTTGTACGATGTCGTCCCAGTCCGCCATTGGTCTGCCACGTCCTCTCTTTTGAATTATTTTTGCTGTCCAAACTTTCTTCACGGGCCTCTTGTCGTCCATCCTCAACAGGTGTCCCCACCAACTCAGTTGTCTCTGCTCTATAAACTCTTCTATCGGTTTCATTTTCAATTCTTCTCTTATATTAACGTTCCTTATTTTGTCCAGCATTGTTACTCCTTTGACTCTTCTCAGATATTTCATCTCTAATGCTTGTATTCTACTTTTAATTTTTCTTGTTGTGACCCACGTTTCGCAACCGTAGGTTAATATTGCTCTGTATATTGTTTTAAAGACCGTTATTTTTGTTTTCTGTGATATCTCTCTTTTACCTATAAAACTATTTTTCATCATATGGAACATTGTCGCTGTCTTATTTATTCTTCTGTTTATGTCTTCATCTTGCTTTCCAGTACTTTCTAGTAGTACTCCTAAATATTCAAACTTTTCTACCTGTTCTATGTTATTGTTTTCTATTTTTATGTTCATATTTTGTCTTTCGTTGGCTATTGCCATCACTTTTGTCTTTTTAGCATTTATCTTCATTCCATATTTAATTAACGTATTGTTCCATACATTAAGGTTATGCTGCAAACTCGTTTCGCTACCGGCCATTATCACTACATCATCAGCAAAAGCACATTCTCCTATTTCAATCTTTTGTAGATTTCTGTAGCCTACCCTTAGTTTCTTCATTTCGGGTTTACATTCTTTAATAATTTCGTCCATAAATATTATAAAGAGCAATGGACTCATTACTCCACCTTGTCTTAGGCCGCCTTTAGTTTCGAATACGTCAGAGGTTCTATTTTTACTAATGACATAATTTAGGTTATTATTATATAGGCTCTTAATTGCGTTAATTAATTTCTTGTTAACGTTTCTTGTTTCTAGGCTATCCCATATTTGCTGTCTCTGTACTCTGTCAAACGCTTTTTCCAAATCTATAAATGCCATAAACGCTTTGTTCTTGCTTCTTAAGGTCTTTTGTATTATTTGTTTTAATGTGAATATATGGTCTTGTATACTTCTTCCCTTTCTGAATCCGCTTTGTTCTTCTTCTAATACTGGTTCTACTATTTTTCTCAATCTTTTTTCTAGTATTCTCTCATACACTTTCAGTGTTGTGCTTAGCAGCGAGATCCCTCGGTAATTATTACAATCTCTTGTGTCACCTTTTTTGTGTAATGGCATTATGACTGCTACTTCCCAGTCTTTAGGTATTTGTTCATATTTCCAAGCATTATTGAATATGTCTAATAATAGTATTATTCCTTCTCTGCCCATATATTTTAGCATCTCTCCACTTATTTTATCGTGTCCTGTTGCCTTCCCATTTTTAATCAGCTTTACCGCTTCGGATATCTCTTCCATTGTTATTTCGGTGTTTTCGTCTACAAGTACTTCTCTTATTCTTGTCATATTTGTGTCGTCTTCGGTTACGTTCAGGAGTTCTTGGAAGTATTCTCTCCATCGGTTCATAACTTGTTTTTCATCAGTTAGGAGTTTACCAGCTCTATCTTTTATTATGTCCATTTGTTTTCTTTCTTCTTTTCTTAGCGATTTCAGTGTTTTATAGAATAG
This sequence comes from Agonum fuliginosum, assembly GCA_947534325.1. Classification (NCBI taxonomy): domain Eukaryota; kingdom Metazoa; phylum Arthropoda; class Insecta; order Coleoptera; family Carabidae; genus Agonum; species Agonum fuliginosum. The sequence continues at coordinate 41,690,780 of OX384030.1, read as the reverse complement.
TTTTTGGTTTTCTTTACTATTTCTCTCCATTTGATCACCGAACTTTTCCCAGCTTGTTTCTTTCGCTTTGTTGGTCATCTCTTTAACCTTTCTTCTCTCTTCCTTATATACATTATAATTATCTTGTGTTCTGTTACTTAAATACTTCTTCCATTTTTCTTTCTTTATTTTTATTGCTTGTTTTATTTCTTCATTCCACCAGGCTGTTTGTTTTTTGTTAGTTCTTATTTTTGTCGTTCCACACACTTTTCTTGCTGCATTCAGTAGCGTGGTTTTGAATAGTTGCCACTTCTGTTCGATGTCTGTGTTATCACTTATAGTAAGTATCTCCATTTGTTTTCTTACCTCTTCTTCGTATTGTTTTGCTACTAACTCCTCTTTTAACCTGTACGTTTTAATTATTTCAGATGCGTTCTCCTTTATTTCCCCTTTTTGTTTACTCATTTCATCTTTATTGTAAGCTTTTTTTATTTTTGCTTCTATCAGGAAATGATCACTGTATATTTCAGGGCCTCTCTTTGCTCTTACATCAATTATACTTTTCCTATTTTTCCTCTCCACTAGTATGTAGTCTATTAATGATTTGTCTGCTGCATATGGTCCTTGTCTTGAATACATGTGGATTTCTTTGTGTTTATAAAACGTGTTAGTAACTATGAGGTCGTTCAGGATGCAGTAATCAATAAGCCTTGTTCCATTATTGTTTAGTCTTTCTTCTCCAAATTTAACTATTACATAGGTTGATTCCTCTTCCCTTTTCCCAACTCTCGCGTTGAAGTCTCCTAGTACATAAATATCTCCCAGGCTGTTCTCGGTTTCTATGTGTAGCTGCTCCCAGAATTCGTCTTTATTTTTTGCTACCTCATCCTCGTTAGGTGCATATACTACTATAATTGTACGTATCCTGTCATTTGTTTCTTTCATTCTTATCTTTAGTATTCTTTCAGAACAGGCTTCCCATTTTTCTACGTATTTAGCGTATTCTTTGTGTATTAGACAAGCTACTCCAGCTGTTGCTCGTTTATCTTGTGGTACTCCGCTGTATATCAATAAATGTCCGTCTTCCATAACTTTTTCTCCTTTTCCTTTTTTTTTGTTTCTGTTACTGCCAGTATGTTTAATTTCTCTTTATTGAATTCATATATTAGTTCATTTTCTTTCCCGTTTATGCTCCTAATGTTCCATGTTGCTAGTTTCCAAATTTCTTTGTTTTTATTTTCGTGTTTCCGTTTTCTTTGCTTTATTGTTTCCGTAATTTTCCCACAAGATCTATGCCCTGTACTTAGATTTATATTTTTTTCCCTTGTTCTTCCTAATACATTATTCCCTTTCCAAGTAGTATTCTTAGTCCTTTTGCTTAGCTTAGTCGTTACCTTTTTTCTTGCCTCAGTATTTAATAGTTTTTTGGGTGCTTTTCTTCTACCTGTCCAGCCTCTTCCAGGCTTCCTGATTTTGTATTCCAATTATATTGTTTGTTATTTATGTGTAACTTATTATAAAAAACTTTTGTTTTATTTCCTTTCTCCTTTTCTTCTCTAGCCGTCTCTCTTATTATCGCCTGCATCTTTCGTTCTTCCTGTGTTAAATCATTGTCTATATATATTTTCTCGTTCATTCCTTTCAATTTATTTTTATTTTTCATAATATTTAGTTTGTCTTCGTAGTTTTCTATTTCAGCTTTGATTATTGTGGACCCTTCAACTCTTTTTATTACTGAAGCGTATTTTATTATACACTTAGCTTGTATTTATTTTTCTAAGAAAGCAGATACTACTGTTTTAATATTCACTTCTCCTTCTTGTATTGCTAAACCCTTGATAATGATGTTATTTACCCGGTTACTTTTATCTTGTGCTTCCAATCTTTTTTGCATGGATTCTATTATCTCTTTCATTTTTTCTTTTTCTACTTGCCACAGTTTTTCTTTTTCTTCATAATCTCGTTTTATTTGTTTTATTGTTTCACTGTTATTTTTAATTTCTTGTTTTAGGTCATTGTGGTTTAGTTCCATACGATCTTTAATACAATTTACATTTGTTGCCATAGCAGTTATCATTTGCTTTAGTTCTTCCATTTCTTCTGTTTCTTTCGTATCAGTTTTCTTGAGTGGTGTTCTAATAGTTTGTTTACTCTTCTTAAATCCGTTTTCTTCCTCACTCTTAATTTCCTCTCGTTTCCTTTTTTCTAATGAGTTACTTCGACCTCTTGGCGTGTTGTACATTTGCCCTAGTTCGCCGCCACTGCCAGCCACGCTGCTGCCGGCTACTCCGTGCGCAGGCTCCGGTAGCCCGACTTAGCAATGCAAAGAAATAAACTTGACTTTTCTACCACCGTTGCAAACACACTTTGTCTATTTTAGATCACACAGTTTTGATAATCTTAGGGTAGACTAAACTTTCCAAGTGTTATGGACAGATAACTACTTCTGCCGAACTTATAACCTCACTAACAGTTTTACACGTTTGATTTTATACAGTTTATCTAACTTATTTAAGGGGGATTTATACACCGCTATACACTCAGATACTTATTATATAACTATTTATCACTTTTATTTATAATTACACAGTAATTCCCTATATTTTAGAGTTTATCACTGGTGCACTTAATAAACAAAGTTTCTCATCGAACCATAGGCGTACTTCTTAACGTAAAATTCATAACCTATAATACATTATCCCATAGAAAAAAAAATAATTTTCCATTGCAACAAGTCAATAAACAACATTAAATATCGTAAATCTTTCAAATTTTGTCACGTGACCGACGAAACGCTGTTATTGGCCGAGTGCCGCTGTGACGTCGTTACGCATGTTGGCGACCGGCACTCAGTGCATCAGAGATACAAGTCCTCGATTAAATCGACTCTGAAACCAATCTGACCCAAAATGAATTCCGGCGGATTCGTAAAGGGGCAGTCATATAATCTGCCAAAGGTTCACGTGCTAATGGTTGCCGACTTTTTCTCAAAAAGTGAGTTTTTCAACGCAGCTGAAACGAGTGGCGTCAAAGCTCACAGGTACGTGTTTGTTATGATTCTTCTCTTGGAAGTAATGTCTGTTTTGTGTGCTTAGTAAAGTAAGATACTTTTTTAAGTGATTTATTAGATTTTGATACATATTGGAAAATACTCAAATAACCTATAAATGTTTTGTTTACATAAAATTTCACTCTACCTTGTTAAGGACGTAATTCATATTGCGATGATTATTTGTTGAAATTAAGGACACGTTTCAAAAGTAGAGACAATTGCTACATATCGGTCATACTTATGAACTACGTTGCTATATTTAAAATATTCTCAATAGAGGGCTATACAATCGTGTTCTGAAGTTTGTGTCTGTTTACTATGACGAATATTCTCCCTAATTCTTGATGAACTCATCGGTGACGGGACGCAGGAGAAAATCAAGATCCTCGATAAATTTAAGCTTTCCGTCATTTAATATTGATTAGTCATTTTTATATCTTAATCTGGTTTTCATAGTACACATAAAACAAAATAAAATGAGCATTTTTATTATTATTTAATTTTTTTTTTGTTTTTTAAATAAATTTTTTATAATTTTTTTTCTGTAGTTCTGTATATTTAACAAATGTTAAGTACACAAACAATTATTTCGTAACAATTGAAAACGTGTACAAATTTCTCTCATCATTACATTTTTATGTACCTACTTTAAACCTATGTGTATTTGTAAAAAACAGAAATTATATACAAGTATTCGTTTGGACTGGAGAACTAAATAAGTTATATAAAATTTAACATTTATTATTATATTGAGGCATAAATTACCAAATTTCTTAGAATTTTTTTTTATTGTCGAGATTCGAGAATATTTTCCTGGAATCAATTTTGCTGGAGATTAGACAAATTTTTCTGAAACTTTGTTGTGTGGCGATCAATTGTTAAAAATATTTTCAATAGGAATTATTTTTGTTAGATTTGATTGCAATATCAGATGTTTCTAAATAATTCTAAGAAACTTCAAAATCAAAATTGAAATTGAATTACCATTAGCAGATGTAAGAAAAATGAAATATTTTAATCCCTCCTTCGTTTTAGTTATAGAGTAGTTATTGTTAATTTAGTGTAAAACTAGCATCAGGACCCGTTACGCGGCTCTAACACTAGGTCCCGCTACCGCGGGACAAAGAAAATGCGCCCCGCTTCGCGAGGCTCAAACTCCGCGCACCCTGAATTTGGAAGGATTCGGCACTTCGTGCATCAATAATTGTAACATTTAGACTCTACCGAAATAAATTGTAATCTTTTCGTATGATGAAATTATAATTATTTAATTACAACTTCAAATTATTCATCTTTCTTCTTCTAATATTAGTCCAGTCAGGAGAGGTTTCGACTGAAGACTAATACATAACCAAATGAAATTTTGCATGTGAGTAGTTAAGAACATACAGAAACAAAAAAAAATTCGCTCCACCTCGGTATGCTCCGCTTCCCACAAAAATTTTCAGTTGAAACTCAAAATTTTCTTGTAACGCATTTTCCTCGAAAACTATCAAAGATTTTGGAAAACTGTTTTGACAGGATGAAAGCTGAGGAAATTTGCTACCAAAATGGTCTATGAAAATTTTTCATAAGTAGTACCGTGTAGGCTTCAGCCGTTTAATATTCGAATGACTTGAGAGAGTCCATCAAGCTAGCGGGGCCATTATGGCAGAAACACATCGGACTAGCCTCAAAATTTTTAACTATTTTATTGCTAATTAATTACCGAAAAAACAATTTTTTAACCTCATTATTTAACGAGAAATTGATGTTTCTGCTAGCTTGACAGGCAATTATGGCAGAAACATATCGGACTAGTCTCAAAATTTTTAACTACTTTATTGCTAATTAATTACCGAAAAAACAATTTTTTAACTTCATTATTTAACGAGAAATTGATGTTTCTGCTAGCTTGACCGGCAATTATGGCAGAAACATGTCGGACTAGTCTCAAAATTTTTAACTATTTTATTGCTAATTAATTACCGAAAAAACTATTTTTTAACCTCATTATTTAACGAGAAATTGATGTTTCTGCTAGCTTGACAGGCAATTATGGCAGAAACATATCGGACTAGTCTCAAAATTTTTAACTACTTTATTGCTAATTAATTACCGAAAAAACAATTTTTTAACTTCATTATTTAACGAGAAATTGATGTTTCTGCTAGCTTGACAGGCAATTATGGCAGAAACATATGGGACTAGTCTCAAAATTTTTAACTATTTTATTGCTAATTAATTACCGAAAAAACTATTTTTTAACCTCATTATTTAACGAGAAATTGATGTTTCTGCTAGCTTGACATGCCATTATGGCAGAAACATGTCGGACTAATCTCAAAATTTGTAACTATTTTATTGCTAATTAATTACCGAAAAAACTATTTTTTAACCTCATTATTTAACGAGAAATTGATGTTTCTGCTAGCTTGACAGGCAATTATGGCAGAAACATATCGGACTAGTCTCAAAATTTTTAACTATTTTATTGCTAATTAATTACCGAAAAAACTATTTTTTAACCTCATTATTTAACGAGAAATTGATGTTTCTGCTAGCTTAACAGGCAATTATGGCAGAAACATATCGGACTAGTCTCAAAATTTTTAACTATTTTATTGCTAATTAATTACCGAAAAAACAATTTTTTAACCTCACTATTTAACGAGCAATTGATGTTTCTGCTAGCTTGACATGCCATTATGGCAGAAACATGTCGGACTAATCTCAAAATTTGTAACTATTTTATTGCTAATTAATTACCGAAAAATCAATTTTTTAACCCCATTTTTTAACGATAAATTGACGTTACTGCTAACTTGACAGGCCATTATGGCAGAAACATGTCAGATTAGTCTCAAAATGTGTAACTATTTTATTGCTAATTAATTACCTACTGAAAAATCAATTTTTAACCCCATTTTAACCATAAATTGACGTTACTACTAACTTGACAGGCCATTATGGCAGAAACATGTCGGACTAAAATTTTTAACTATTTTATTGCTAATTAGTTACCTAAAAAACAATTTTCTAACCTCATTTTTAAGGGCGCGTTTAAAAGTGAAAAAATAGTAGCACAATGTTTGTAAGTAATGGTTTTGTTTTAACCCGATAATAGTCAAAATCTTATTATATATCATAATTGGATTTTTTAAAATATTAAAATGTATTAAAAATAAGTATACTGGGACAATGTGCTTGCAATATGCTGAAATGTGCTGTATATTATATTAAATATGCTGGCTTCGTTTTCCATTAATTTTAAAATTTCAAATGATGGGCCAACTTAACGACAGCCCACCCAATTAGAAATTTTAAAATTTTGTTGACTGAAAATGAATGTGCTTGCAATATGCTGCAATGTGATGTATATGTTATATAAAATGTGCTGGTTTTGTTACCCGTTTTTTTTAAATTCTGTATGATGGGCCAAGTTAATAACAGCCCACCCAACTAGTAATTTTAAAGTTTTTTTTTGGCTGAAACTGAATGTGCTTGCAATATGTTGCAATGTGATGTATGTTATATAAAATGTACTGGTTTAGTTTTCCGTATTTTTAAAAATTCTTTATGATGGGCCAAGTTAATGCCAGCATTGCCAGCCCGTCCAACTAGTAATTTTAAAGTTTTGTTGACTGAAAATGAATGTGCTTGCAATAATGCTACAATGTGCTGTATGTTATATAAAATGTGCTGGTTTCGTTTTCCGTATTTTTAAAAATAAAATTTTGGCGGAAACACGAACCATTTCAAACAGTATATATAAAATTTTAAAATGAATTATCTTCATGGGAAAGTGAAAGAGTAGGTACTTTAATTCTCTTAATAGTTGAACTCTTATTATTTTATTTAAATAGTTACTTTCTTACCTGCCATCAACTTGGTATAATATTAGGTATTTATATTTTATTGAATGAAGGTACGGTGCAATCTGTAGTCCAGAAAAATTCGGAGGAACATCTACAGGTGTCCCATTTATACAGGTAAAATAAAAGTAGTTAGGAGTATATACCTACCTATTTAATATGTAATTCAGAGAAATTTAATATAATACAAATACAATTTCATATAATATCTTCTATCAATTATTATTCAGTTGGATCTTCAGAATTTAAAATTGCAGATGCGCTTAAAAGTCGGACATTAAAAAATAATTTACTGTTTGAAATGGTTCGTGTTTCCCGCCAAAACTTTATTTTTACTACTGCCACGTCAGCAGATCCATTACCCTGGCCCACCAATATTAAAATGTATTAAAAATAAGTATGCTGGGACAATGTGCTTGCAATATTCTTAAATGTGCTGTATATTATATTAAATATACTGGCTCCGTTTTCCATTAATTTCAAATGATGGACCAACTTAACGACAGCCTACCCAATTAGAAATTTTAAAATTTTGTTCACTGAAAATGAATGTGCAGTTCTGTGAGATGCGAAGTGCCGAATTATCTCACCGCGGAGCTTGATTTTTAAATTTACTGTTTGAAATGGTTCGTGTTTCCCGCCAAACAAACAGTACATTGCAGCATATTGCAAGCACATTCAGTTTCTGCCAAAAAAAACTTTAAAATTACTAATTGGGTGGACTGGCATTAACTTGTCCCATCAAACAGAATTTAAAAAAAAAACGGATAACGAAACCAGCACATTTTATATAACATACAGCACATTGCAGCATATTGCAAGCACATTCATTTTCAGTTTACAAAATTTTAACATTTTGACTATTCGGGTTAAAAACATTAATTACCATTACAAACATCGTGCTACGATTTTTTCACTTTTAAACGCGCCCTTAAAAATGGGGTTAGAAAATTGTTTTTTCGGTAACTAATTAGCAATAAATAGTTAAAAATTTTGAGACTAGTCCGACATGTTTCTGCCATAATGGCCTGTCAAGCTAGCAGAAACATCAATTTATAGTTAAAAAATGGGGTTAAAAAATTGTTTTTTCGGTAATTAATTAGCAATAAAATAGTTAAAAATTTGGAGACTACTCCGACATGTTTCTGCCAGAATGGCCTGTCAAGCTAGCAGAAACATCAATTTATCGTTAAAAAATGGGGTTAAAAATTGTTTTTTCGGTAATTAATTAGCAATAAAATAGTTAAAAATTTTGAGACTAGTCCGATATGTTTCTGCCATAATTGCCTGTCAAGCTAGCAGAAACATCAATTTCTCGTTAAATAATGAGGTTAAAAAATTGTTTTCTCGGTAATTAATTAGCAATAAAATAGTTAAAAATTTTAAGACTAGTCCGATATGTTTCTGCCATAATTGCCTGTCAAGCTAGCAGAAACATCAATTTCTCGTTAAATAATGAGGTTAAAAAATAGTTTTTTCGGTAATTAATTAGCAATAAAATAGTTAAAAATTTTGAGACTAGTCCGATATGTTTCTGCCATAATTGCCTGTTAAGCTAGCAGAAACATCAATTTCTCGTTAAATAATGAGGTTAAAAAATTGTTTTTTCGGTAATTAATTAGCAATAAAATAGTTAAAAATTTTGGGACTAGTCCGATGTGTTTCTGCCATAATGGCCCCGCTAGCTTGATGGACCCGACTTGAGTATTTTCTGTATAGTAGGCGCTACATTGCGAATGACGTAATAAATTCGCCGCTACAGAATAAATGTGGTATAACTTCGTTAAAGAACATCATTTTGTAAAGATAAAAATTGCATTTTATTCGTCGAGGCTTCCACTTTCAATTGCACTAATAACATTTGAATTTCCGACCCCGTTTATACCGAGAAACTTGCTTTTTAAAGAATCATAACTCAGTATTAGAAGACGTTCAAAGAATTCTCAATATTTTCAATATCTATGAATGAAATTGTAAACTGGTAGAGGATTATCTTCATCAAATCATCCCCAATCACATGCAACTATTTGGAGGGTTGTGTGTTGTACGTCCGAAAAAAAAACTGGTTTTCGCTATCTCATAGATTTCTTTATTTATCGCGGGCACGAGCATTTTTGAAAATAGGCCACTTTTTGGCCCCGTAAATTGATTTTTAATGAGCTTATCGTTAAGTACAAATCCTAATCAACAAGATTCTGTAATTTGTTTCATCAAATTGTACTACTACGTACATGTAACAGATGTTTTCCTAAAAAAAGATCATAACCTATAAATAAAGAAGGTACAACACACAACCCTCCAAATAGTTGCATGTGATTGGGGATGATTTGGTGAAGATAATCCTCTACCAGTTTACAATTTCATTTATAGATATTGAAAATATTGAGAATTCTTTGAACGTCTGCTAATACTGAGTTATGAATCTTTAAAAAGCAAGTTTCTCGGTATAAACGGGGTCGGAAATTTAAATGTTATTAGTGCAATTGCAAGTGGGAGCCTCGGCGAATAAAATGCAATATTTATCTTTACAAAATGATGTTCTTTAACGAAGTTATACCATATTCATTCTGTAGCGGCGAATGTTTTACGTCATTCTCAATGTAGCGCCTACTATACAGAAAATTCTCAAGTCATTCGAATATTAAACGGCTGAAGCCTACACGGTGCTACTTATGAAAAATTTTCAAAGACCATTTTGATAGCAAATTTCCTCAGCTTTCATCCTGTCAAAACAGTTTTCCAAAATCTTTGATAGTTTTCGAGGAAAATGCGTTACAAGAAAATTTTGTGTTTCAACTGAAAATTTTTGTGGGAAGCGGAGCATACCGAGGTGGAGCGAATTTTTTTTTTGTTTCTGTATGTTCTTAACTACTCACATGCCAAATTTCATTTGGTTATGTATTAGTCTTGGGTTTCAGTTAATTTTTGACTCTCCTGACTGGACTATATGTGTAATAAAATAAATATCCTGGTTATCCAACTATAAACAAAAGACGTCATTTTGAACAACATAGTACATCAGTTCCCATCAAGAACTTTTTTTTATATAAACAAATTGCAATCGCCGGCAATAATTTTAAATAAATTTATTAATTAGCCCTCGCCCTCACCTAGCTCTCTAATTAGATGTCAAACTCGATATAGTTCTATTATTTTTTCGATTAAAACAAATGCCGATCGTCGGTCACCATTTTCAATAATTTAATTATTGAGCTCTTATCTAGCCTTTAATTTAATTTGATATTAAACTTGATATGATTTTATAATTTTTTTATTAAAAACAAATGCCAATCGTCGAACACCACTTTAAATAATTTTATTTTAATTAGCCCTCATTTGGCTCATTAATTTGATGTCAAACTCGATATCATTTTATAATTTTTTCGATAAAAACAAATATAAATCATCGGCCATTATTTTAAATAATATGATTTATCTAGCCCTTTAACTTCATATCAAACCAGTGTTGTGACAGATCATTTTAAAATTGATCTAGATCAAGATCTTCTAGTTTAATATGATCTAGATCAGGTCTTAGATCAATTTTTACGATAGGATCTTTTTTTTAGATCAGATCAGAAATTAGTGATCTTTTTTTCTTTAGATCGTAAAAAGATCAATATTAGACAAAATATTTAGGTAATTGTTGTATTACATTAGGTACATAAAAAAGAAGAAAATACGTAGTATTCAAGCGATTTAATCTACAGTTTAAAATTAAAACATATTAAAAATATTAAACTCGTACTTTTGCTAAATATTCAATTTCATGCTTTAACTTGCATATAGCGTAGAAAAATCTAAAAATATAATCTTATTTTAAGATCGTAGATCATATTTATTTGATCTAGATCAAACTCAAGATCCTTAAATATAAGATGATCTAGATCAGACCAAAGATCACGTAAATTGAGCTAGATCGGTGATCTAGATCAGTCACAACACTATCAAACACGATATGATTCTATAGTTTTTTCGATAAAAACAAATTCGGAACGCGTGCCGCAATTTTTAACAACTTTCTAGCCCTTAAATTTACTTTTAAAAAACAAAAGCCTGAATAGCCGACCTCTATTTTGAACAATTTTGTACATCAGTCCTAATCAAGACCTTTGATTTCTTTTCTTAGAATAAATATAAGATTTCGTGAAAATAAAGTATAACTAATGTAGAAAATATAGTAGTTATCGGTTATCCAGCTCGGTTCAAATCAAATGTGTCATTGTCACTGTCTGTTGGGTAGAAAGTCGAAAACTATATTACCGATATTTAGTGACAATTAAGTTATTTCGACTGAGCTGCCATCTCTATGGTAAAGGATGAACTATTTTCGACTACTTTTGCTACTCAAATCTACTCAATTTGAATAAATTTGAATAGCCATTTTTGAGAAAACTACTGTAACAATTAAGATAAACATTGCAGATGTGTGAATATTAGAGCAAATATTGTTTCCTGAGAGTAATTTTGTATTGATATAGGGCATAATATTGAATAAAAATATTGTTTTAATGTTTATAGTAAACAATATTGGAACAAAAAATATTTCAGGAAACAGAAAAAAAAATATAAATTTCAATAATGTTTTGTTTGCCTAGATATTTTGACCAGGAGCGGAGAAAATGGCTATTAAAAATTGATATATTTTTATGCAACCTGCAAAACATGTGTAACGCACCCTTAAAGGTTACCAGTTTAACTATATAAATTTATATTTTTGTAATTTTACAACAAATCTAACTTTACATTTTAAATGGATACACATGTTTAATGTAAAACATTTAGGCCTGTCCAAAAGTTCAAAACGAACTTTCAAAAAGTTCATAAATTTCTTGGTTACTTTTGATAATAGTCGTAGATAAACATGTTTTTTGTTAACCTAGAATCAAAGTGTTCAACATTTAAACTTGATTTAAATTAGGTACCATCAATTTAATTTTTATGTTTACAATAAACAGCAAAGATCTACGAGTATTTATAATGAGGCTATTTTTGGAAAAAAACATATTTTACACAATTTATGAGTAGTTTAAACAAATAATAATAGCTGTATGAAAAGTGTTTTTGTGAACTGGATCCCTCAAATCTATTTTGAACTTATGTAGTTACCAACAATGACAGCCAATATTATATGTCGATCGATTTTCGTCGATAAATGATACTTACATTGAAATGGTCTTCACCACAATATAAGTGAGACGTCAAAGAGACACTCGCGGCATCGCATCACGTCGGATTTGCTGGAGCCACTTTTTCCGAATATCTCGAGTTGGCACGTTTATAAACAACTTGGTCGGCTCGCGATGACTGCTGCTGTCGCACCCAAGCACTACGCAATACTTATTTGCCGCTTTTTTCGGTAAAACCGACATTTCTGTCGGTAGCTCCATTGCAAACAATGCTGCAGCTGAGCGCCAACGTGCGTAATGACGTCACATCAACATGGCGGTCTTTTGGAACCTTTTCAAACGCCGTTCATTTTATAATCGCGTTTGCTTGTCACATCGACTTCTCTCGACAGAAAAATTATTGTATATATATATTTTTTTATGATTATAGAATTTGTTTTTGAGGTTTTTAAAAAACCGTGGACGACCCTATTCTCAGCATTTCTCGTCTAACTGTATTTGATAAAATCCATTTGAGGCATCTAATGTACTAAATACTTTATTACCTGCTAGTTTGTTGGTAATTTCTTCCCAGTTTGGAATTTGAAAGTGTTTTCTTTTGATTACCTCATTGAGATCCTTTGGGTCAAGGCATATTCGTAAAGCACCATTAGGTCTCCTTACTAATACCAATGGATTGATCCAATCAGTAGATTTTTCCACTTTTTCTATGATGATTTCTTTTTCTAATTCTTCCAAGGACTTCTTTAGTGGTTCTATTAGCGATAATAGTACTCTTCTTGGTGCATGAATTTTTCCTGAAACATCTTCTTTTAATTCTATTGTTTGTGGCTTTTTATAACATCCAATTCCCTTAAAACATGGTTATAATCATCTTCTATTTTAATATTATCTATCTTCTTTATAAGATTTAACTTTGTGCATGATTCTAACCCTAGCAACGGTTTTGCTGTTTCATTTACTATATAGAAATCTACAGTGGCGCACCCAGGATTGCATCTTGGGGGGGGCTAAGAATAATTTTTTTATGAAACCTGTAGTACGGTACAAGAAAGAAATGCGCCGCAGGCGAAATTTTTTTAGAGTTCAAGGTCAAACACTTTTAAATTGAAAGTTTCATTTTTTAAAGATAACAGTTGCACGTTTTACTCTCTTTCTTGTGCACACACATTGTTTTTCGGCAGCTCTCTTGATATAATTTCATAAGAACGACTCTGAGCAGAGTCATGTCAGTTATATAGAAAAATTGAATTTAAGTAGGCGTGCATATTCTATATGTACATGCTAAATAATTATGAATATGTTCCAATAACACATATATTTTTAATGTATCAGTTCTTTCTTTCATCTTTTTAGTTTCACTCCCAAGTGCACCGTTGTTTAAGTTCAAAATTTCACCACAAGGTTCGCATTCTTATTAAAATATCCCAATAATCGTACACATGCGTTATACGGAGTGTATATTATTGTATATTTGAACTATTTGAATTTAAGTCTTCAGTGAACTTACATAATGTTTAAAATGTTTAATGAAAAAATTTGAAAAAAGTCCAGTGTCTGGGGGGGGGCTCAAGCCCCACGAGCCCCCCCCTTGAGTGCGCCCCTGGAAATCTATATTTTGTCCCTCGCATCTTAAATTACATTTCCCTATAACTTTAATTTGGGAATTGTTATAACTTTTTAATCTTATTTCTGTTTTCTGTATTTTAATATTTCTATGCTTGTCTATTTCATTAAAAATTTTGAGAGGTAATATATTAACCATGGCACCTGTATCTAATTTAAAGTTGATTAGTTTATTATTTACGTTCAATTTTTTGTGCCATTCCGGATCCATTGTATTGCTTAACACTGGATCTATATGAAATTCTTGTGCCTCTACCTCAACACTGTCTATTTTAGTTCTGCAAAATTTTGCAAAATGACCTATCTTGCTGCATTTATTACATTTTTTATTGTAAGCTGCACAAGCATTTTTATGGTGTTTTCTACCACATCTAGTACAATCTATTTTAAAATTGTTACTTATCTTTTGTCTGTTGTCTTCTTTCTTCTCAGTAGTTTCTTTTTTCTTTGTGTTTTGTATCTTCACCTGGTCTATTTCTGCCTCTTGCTTCATTTCTGCAACTTGACTTCTCGCTTTTTCAATAGTTTGTACTATTTCTATTGACTTTTCTAGTGTAATGTTCCTCTCTTGCAGTAGTTTTTCTTTAATATTTTCATCTTCTATTCCAACTACCATAATATCTCTTATCAGACTATCATGTAATTTATCAAAACTACAAGTGGCAGCTAAACTTTTTAGTTCGGTGACATAATCTTCTATAGCTTGTCCTTTTTGTCTTTTGTTTGTAAAAAATTTATATCTTTCAAACGTTGTGTTAACTTTCGCAACAAAATGGCTGTCAAACTGTTCAATTACCTTATGTAAATTTTTTTTTCGCCTTCTTGAATTTGAAAGTACTATATATCTTAAAACCGTCTTCTCCAATTAAGTGAAGAAGCTGAGCGACTTGTATATCCTCATCTTTTTTATTTAGTTCTGTTGCTTTTAAATAATTCAGAAACCTTTGTTTCCAGAGCAGCCATTTTTCGCTCGCCTTTCCATCAGTTTGTAATGGTTTTATGTTGCACGTATTCATTTTTATATGATTTTGTTTTACTAATTTACCGATTGCGCCATGTAATATGTTGTTTATTAAAACACTACATATTATTTAATAACTTTTCCGTTGATCGTTTATTAATGAGTATCATTAATGTAAAAAAATCATACATTTATGACCCCTATAAATGCATGATTTTTTATTAATCAACGATTTTGGATGCGTTCAATACACGTAATATTGTATTATATTGACCAGCTCTAAGTTTTATGCCTGTGGCACACCGGTCGAGGAGCATCGAGGACCATCGAGTAACTCCTCGATGAAACGAAAGAACGCACCCGTCCGCGATGGATTTCTATTTAATCGGTGACAAATACATCAAAGTTTTGCGCGAAATCAAATCCAAAGATACGTCTGAAATGAGATACATTCGTTTCATCGAGGAACAACTCGATGAAAATAGCGGCGCCCCTATTTTTCGTCGAGGACGGGGTGCGTTCTATCGTTTCATCGAGGAGTTACTCGATGGTCCTCGATGCTCCTCGACCGGTGTGCCACAGGCATTACCAAAATACAAAACAGAATTAAAAGAAATGATTTTCACACTTCTAGGTAAATAATATTTATGTAGAATTGGTTTAAAATGAATATAAAAATAATAACAATTTTCTAAAAACGAAAAAGCTTTAGGATTTAGTACTGCTAATCAATATTAAGTGAACTGACTGCACCCGCTTCTTCCTGAAAACAGTTGATTGTTATTGTTGAGTTGTCCATTGTTGTCGATCAAATTGTGGTGAACATTTAAAGCGCTCCTAATTTGTTATGGAATAAAATAAAAAAAAATTTCAAATTAAAAATGTATGACCAACGGAAAAATATTGTAACTAACTCATGTGTTAATAGGCGATTAATAATCTCAACAATTAACGCGTTCGCTTCTCTCACGCGTTAAAAAGTCTCAATTATTAATCGCCCTCATTAATACACTAGTTTGTAAAATATCTATTAATATAAAAATAAAGTAATACAAAATACATGTGACAACTGTCAAATCTCAACTGGTGTTGCCAACCGTATTTAACCAAACTTTCCTAATTCCTAAAAACATAATAATACAAAACATCTCTACAAAGGGCATGTTTTTACGGGCCCGTTAAAATAAAAAAATGTAAACGGACTCCGTTTAGGTCTACTATGAACAGAGATGCATATTTCGTTTTATTTATTTTATTTTATTTTTTATAATTATCGTTACATTAATTTTTAATTGTATTTCAAAATATTGCGGACAATTTGGACGAAATTATATTTTTACTGTTCTATAAATTCTCTTCTGTATTACAGTATTACTTAAAATTGTATAATTTACTTATTTTATTTTGACATTATTTACATCATATTTCATCATCATCACTGATTTCGGTTACTGGTCTGTTTACTTATATGACATGACATGTGTCAAACTTTAAATCTACATTTACTGCATGCTGTATATTGTGTAGATATCATTTGTAATAATTACATATTTGTATAATATACCTTCCTGCATAATGCCCTGTTCACACGTTGCTACTTTGAAGACGCATACGTGCTACTGTAGCATGAAAAAAAATTCAAATCGAAACAATTACCGCAAAAAATCGCTATCTACACACACAACGATCAACGATGTGAAATTATCAACGAGTAGTTCTTGATACTTTGATGCTACAAATTAGCAGCGCTGCTATTTGACAAGCGACTCAGATTTTTTCTTGCTACAGTAGCACGAATGTGTCTTCAAAGTAGCAACGTGTGAACAGGGCATTAGACAATACGAAAATTAAATATTTAAAATAAATAAGTAAGTAGGTAGCAAACATTAAATAATTATTGGAATAAAAAGTATAAAGTAGGTACCTACCAGTATTTTTTTATTATTATAAGTATTACTCTCCTATAATATTAGCGGATGCAACAGCCTTTGCTAAACTGTTCTTGAATCACCAATCAAATTAATTGATTAATGCAAGTCACCAAACTAAAATAGATAAAATTTGAGGTTTTACATCTCGTAAGAATTCAAATTACAGGTTACAGGTGAAAATTTATTTTAGAAAAATAATTATTTTTTAGTTAAACATATGTTTAAATATCGGTTTAAATAACTTGATTTTATTAATTATCTACGTATTTATTATAGTCCAGCGGCTTACAGTAATATATAATATGAATTGTGCACTTCGAGCCAAAAGCAATTTTATTTTTTTTCTTATTTAACACACCTTATTGAGTATTTTAAGGGGTGGAGGCATCACCGGAAGTGTCCGTGTCAGCCGCCATTTTGAAAAAATTGTCTCCGTTTTTAGTTTTTCGCGTTTATCTTGCAAATGGTTTACATTATGAAGAAAATTGTTAAACGGAGTTGTAGAGCACAAAATTCCCTACAAGATAGATTTATATAGATTTTTTGTAAATGGCACTGTTTAGAAATAGAATAGAATAGAATTTTGCATATTTTCAAATTATTTATAAAGTCGTTTTTTGTCATAACACAGTATAATGGCTGTAATATTTTATCGGATAAAGTTATCAACTTCCGGTTTTAAGCATTCGATTTCTGAAACATTTTTCTATAAAAATTATAATTTTCAAAATTTTGGAGACTGGTGTAGCCGCAATTTAATTTTATTCTACAAGAAAACAAAATAAATATTAGTCATTTTTGTGTTTATTCATCTGCCATTTTTGAACGGATAATAATACCGAATTCCTGTTTCCAGCATTCGATTTGTCGAACTTTTTTCTTTTAGATGCATTAGTTCAATCATATAAGAGAGCTTATGTTGAGCCGAAATTTAAACAATTTAGATATATTTATTAATATTTTGAGTTTAATTAGCCGTAGATTTCGAATGGATTAGAATATTGACTTCTGGCTTTCAGTTCTGACTAGAAACATGTTTGTGAAAACTTATACTGGAAACCGGAAGTAATATTTTAGTATGCTCTGAAATTACAGTTAATTATATAAAATAAATCAGAAACACTAAAATTATCTTGGAGTAAATCTGTGAAATATCACTTCCGGTTTTCAGTATTAGTGTTCACATACATGTTTCTATTCAGAACTGAAAGCTAGAAGTCAAATTTTTAATCCATTCGAAAACCACAGCTAATTGAACTAAAAATATGAATATGAATATCTACATTCTTTAAATTTCGGCTCAACAAGGACCTCTTAAATTTTTGAAATAATGCATCTAAAAGAAAAAAGTTCGGCAAATCGTATGCTGAAACCCGGAAGTCGGTATTATTATCCGTTTAGAAATGACAGATGAATAAACACAAAAATGACTAATATTTATTTTGTTTTCTCTTAGAATATAATTAAATTGTGGCTACACCAGAGTCTCCAAAATTTTGAAAAAGCCATTATAATGTTTTATGACAAAAAAACGACTTTATAAATAATTTGAAAATATGTTCTTGATTGTCTAGCAAACAGTGCCATTTACAAAAAAATCTATATAAATCTATCTTGTAGATAATTTTGTGCTCTACAATTGCGTTTAACAGTTTTCTTCGTAATGTAAACCATTTGCAAGATAAACGCGAAAAACTAAAAACGGGGACAATTTTTTCAAAATGGCGGCTGACACGGACACTTCCGGTGATGCCTCCACCCCTTAAAATACTCAATGAGGTGTGTTAAATAAGAAAAAAAAATTTAAATTGCTTTTGGCTCGAAGTGCACAATAATTTCACTAAGCCGCCGGACAATTACATTATAAAACGTTAAGAAGAGCTAGTAATGTTTTTTTCTTCAAAATTATTCCATCCGTTTGACATAACGGCATTATAAAAGCATACGTTCAGATATTAATTTTTAACGGAGATAGTTTACGGATCTCCGTTATAAAATATAACGGAGCACCCCTTTAGAATAGCAAATATCAGATAACGGTCCGTTTAAATTTAACGGTCCTTTCAAAGTTAAGGGAGTGTGTTTAGAATACACCCCATAGGATAATAATTATAATACATTATAAATCATGTTATTTAAACTAGTAATCAAGTTATTTAAACGTTTAACCATAAAATAATTATTTTTCTAAAATATATAAAATTATAAAATTTATCTACAAAATTATAATACATTATAAATCATGTTATTTAAACTAGTAATCAAGTTATTAAAACGTTTAACCATAAAATAATTATTTTTCTAAAATATATTTTTACCTGTAACCTGTAATTTGAATTCTTACGAGATGTAAAACCTCAAATTTTATCTATTTTATTTTGGTGACTTTCATTAATCAATTAATTTGATTGGTGATTCAGGAACAGTTTAGCAAATGCGGTTGCATCCACTATAGCCCAGTAAAATAAGGAAAAATACCTACAAAAATTGAGACCCAAAATTATTTTGTTTTAAAAGATAGGTAATGACATCTTCTTCAAGAATAGCTAACATCCCGAGCTCTACTCCCTGTGCTTCGCCCCCCACTGCCCCTTTTAGTGGATGAAAATCAAATTTTTTAAATTAACCCTTTTCCTTTAAGATTTAATTAAAAAATAAAAATACCAATTTGTAGAGCGGAAAATTCTCTTTAAGATAGATCATAACGTCATAAGCGATTTTCATGAAAGCGCATTGTTTTCGAGAAAATCGTAAAAATATATTTTGACAATTTCCAATTATTGTTTTAAATAGTCGACATTTTTTCTCAATACACAAAAATAGCTGCCATTCATTAACGTATTATAATATCGACTTCCGGATTTCCAGCATTCAATATCTAGACCATTTATTTATAAGAAACATTTATTTTAAAACAATTTGGATCTCCAGTTTAAGCACTGTTAAAAAAATTCTACGATAGAATATTTTGTAAATTTTGTATTTAAACAACTGTATCTGCTAAACGGATAGAGATATCGACTTCCGGTTTTAAAATTCAATTTTTTAGACATTTATCTATAAGAAACATTATTTTTATAATTTTGGAAGCTGTTAGCCAAAATTTGAAGATCTTTTTCGAGAGAAATGTAGACATTATAGTAGGTTATTTATTAAAATTCTTGTGTTTAATCAACCTCAACCAAAGATTTTTTAATTTTATGAAATATGTATCAAATAGAAAATTGTTCGAGGAATCTAATGCTGAAAACCGGAAGAAAATATCTTAATTCGTTAAGAAGTTACAGTTGATACAAAATTTAGAAAAAATTACTATAATTTCTACATTTTTCTCGGAGAAAATCTTCAAATTTAGGCTAACCCACACCACAGCTTCCAAAATTTTGAAAATAATATTTCTTATAAAAAAATGTCTAAAAAATTTGATTTTTAAAACCGAAAGTCGATATCTCTATCCGTTTAGCAGATACGGTTGGTTAAACACAAAATTTAGAAACATTTTAAAATATTCTATCGAAGAATTTTTTTAACAGTGCTTAAACTGGAAAACCAAATTGTTTTAAAATAATTGTTTTTTATTAAAAAATGCTCCAGTAATCGAATGCTGAAATCTGGAAGTCGATATTGTAATCCGGTAATGAATGGAAGCTATTTTTGTGTTATAAGATAAAATTTTACTGTATTTAAAACAATTGGAAATTGTCCAAATATATTTTCATGATTTTCTCGAATACTATGCGTTAATATTTTGAAAAAAAGTTCAACGACGAGAAAAGTTTCAAAATTACAGACACATTAAGGTCATTAAGTACCTACTGTTTAATATATATATATATATATATATATATATATATATATATATATATATATATATATATATATATATATATATATATATATATATATATATATATATAATTATTTTATACGTTTCATTTAAGTAGTTTACACAACACTTATTAATTAGGATTATTCGAATACAATAATAAGTATAAGGTTACATTAATAATTATTGCACACCATTTTTAGTTATGTTTATAGTTTAAAGAATTTGTAGATTAATAGTGTGTTCTGTACATACAATACACAAATAACTATTACAAATTGTTTCTATTATTTATATTTCTTAAAATAAATGCATCTAAAATCTAGAATTGTAAACGTCAGTTTGACAGATGTAGCGTATTCAACAGTCATTTGTTGAACGTTTATTGTATAATTTGCTAAGAAGTAGAGTACCTAAATAAACTAGTACGGACGAGGAGTCCAAAATGGTTTAGCTTTTGTTTTCAGTTGTAAGTGTATTTCTGATGTATACAAATAAACAGCTCTGTCAAAATGACATAAAAAATTAAAAATTAATTCGTAAGGCCCGTTTTACACATATGAGAATTACTCCGAAAATTATTGCGAAAATTTCTGCCAAAATTTTTGAAAGTAATTTTGACACTTTGAGGTTAACATACAAAAACTTCATTTTATTTTAAGGATGTCACCTATTCGACATTCCGTCCACAATAACTTCTTCCCGTAACCACGACATAATTCAGTACGAAGTACGAGCTAAGACCGGCAAGAAAATTGACAGATTCAAAATATCTATATTATTACTGCGAAAATGTTCGGAATAATTTTCAGAGTAAATTTGTTGTATTACACGCCCAACAATTACTTTCAAAAATTTTGGCAGTAATTTTCGCAATCATTTTCGGAGTAATTCTCATATGTGTAAAACGGGCCTAAGACGGTTTAATCTTTAAAATAATGATAGAAAATATATCTACATTGTTCTAAATAATTAATTATGATTACCAAAGCGCAATTATTTAGTTCCACAGGTAAAATATTGTACCGCCATTTTTGACAACGTCAATCACTTAAATAATTTATAAAATAGTAACCAAACAGCAACATTAGAAAACAATATGTAACTAAATATTGACATAAAAATATTAAATCCTAAGAGTTAAGGTAGTAAATCCATGGGTAGTGACAACCCAAAATATGACTTAAATTAATATACAGCATTCATTACTAGTCGTAGAATTTGAATAAAAATTAAAATTTATAGGTAACCGTTGAAATAACGAAGATAATTGAATTTAAAGTTGACACAAAAACGCGCTAAAATACATTGCATATATGGAGGTTACCAGTAGATTTACTAAACGATTAGAAAATTTTATATCATAACAACCCAACACATATTTGGAAAACGAATATGTTATTCTTTGATATTTGAGGTATTTATTAGAAAAATAATAAATATGAGTCACCGCAATAATGGTTGAGAAATCGCATGCAAAAGGTTCTAGTCTCAAGAAAAATTATGTTTTTGACGTAGGTACTACTACTGCATTTCAGTGTAAACTTAAATTTCAATTATATTTTTTATTTAATTGGATACCTATGATTTGTAGTTTACATCCAAATATACGATTTTTAATTATTTATTTCTGATTATTTGACTGCTTCGGCCTCACCTCACACCGAAATTACGCACGCTTATGACCGACGGATTTTCTACCTTAAGTAAGCTGAAAAACAAGTGCAAACTCAATTTGGACTACCAATAGAAAATGACCAGTGCCTTGTCCGTACTCTTAAGTTAAGTTTCCATGCATGCGTTTCATCCGTCGCGTTTAATCCGTCGAGAGATCTGATTCGCTAAATATAAATTCGTGAAAATCAAGACAGTTACGGATCAACGACGGACTGAGTTCGTCTACTTTCTCCGTGGGACGGATACGTTTCAGTACCACATCGTTTTGTTTTGACAGTTCAGTGTATTTATGTAAATTATACATATAAAATTCCGTGTTTTGAAGGTATTTCATGATTTGTTATATTATAAATCTGAATAATAATGAGACAAAATGGAAAAATGCATAGAAACTTAGCTTTATGCAACCCGCAATAAAATTCAAGGGAGAAACTCAACCCTTTCCGCGCACCTCTTGTCTATATGATGTTGGCTTCATCTGCATACTGTGTCTAGAATATGTAAGGTCGTTGGACGCATCGGTTTGTCCGGTGACGGAACAGTTCTCCGTCTTGCGGTTCCGAGCTCAACGTTCAAACGGACGATTTTTTCTAAACGTAACTAACTTCATATTGGATATTTTGACATATAATCACTGAACTATACAGGCTGAGTCATCGAAATGCCCGTCGTCGATATCTCCCTTGTCTTTAAAAATACAGCATAAATTTTTTAACAGAATTTTTCGTCTACTCAAGGAGCATAACTTAAAATTATTTTCACATATACAGGGTGTTGCATAACGACTTGGCAATAATTGTTTGTCGTTTTTTAAATGAAACACCCTATATATTTTTATATATTTTGAATTGTATTTTACTTACCTATACGAACCACGGTACAAAAAGAGTAGGTAGGGACACGACGTATGCATACCATTGTTGTCCGAGTTCCACTAAAGTGCCGTACTTCAGTAGAATTCTCATAGATGGCTTTCATCAAGAATGTCTGACAGATCTGTCATTACTATGTTGACATAAAAAATATGTCATTTTAAACTAGTTCAAACTATAAATTGTACGCGCATTTCATTCAAAATAATAATACGTATAACAAAGATGGTGACATATAAGATTGATAAATATTTATATTTTTTAACTAAATTAAATTAAACCAACATATAACTTAATTTACAAAAAATAACATTATCTTCTAATGCCTGTGGCACACCGGCCGAGGAGCATCGAGGACCATCGAGTAACTCCTCGATGAAACGATAGAACGCACCTCGTCCTCGACGAAAAATAGGGGCGCCGCTATTTTCATCGAGTTGTTCCTCGATGAAACGAATGTATCTCATTTCAGACGTATCTTTGGATTTGATTTCGCGCAAAACTTTGATGTATTTGTCACCGATTAAATGGAAATCCATCGCGGACGGGTGCGTTCTTTCGTTTCATCGAGGAGTTACTCGATGGTCCTCGATGCTCCTCGACCGGTGTGCCACAGGCATAATACATACCTACAGAACACACTATTAATCTACAAATTCTTCAAACTAAAAATAGTGTGCAATAATTATTAATGTAACCTTATACTTATTATTGTATTCGAATAATCCTAATTAATAAGTGTTGTGTAAACTACTTAAATGAAACGTATAAAATAATTATATATATATATATATATATATATATATATATATATATATATATATATATATATATATATATATATATATATATATATATATATATATATATATATATATATATAATTAGAGTTAAACAATCTCGGGAATCGGTCAGGGCTCAAATACTAGTTGTTATTACGTACTTAAATTTATTTCAAAAATTCCAATATTTCGGACATTAATTGTGTCC
This sequence comes from Agonum fuliginosum, assembly GCA_947534325.1. Taxonomy (NCBI): domain Eukaryota; kingdom Metazoa; phylum Arthropoda; class Insecta; order Coleoptera; family Carabidae; genus Agonum; species Agonum fuliginosum. The sequence goes on along the minus strand of OX384030.1, from coordinate 41,666,883 downwards.
TTCATCAGGGAAACTGTCAGGAAAATATAAAAATATAAATAAATATAACATGAAAATTACACAAAAAATACATTGAAAACATTTTTTTAAAAATACTTACGAAAAGTATTAAGTATTAAGAATCTGAACGCAAAACACTGTCTGCAGTACCGGTTTTCTTCTATCAACATTTAAATATTTATGTTTTGTTACTTTTGAAGATTTATACATTTATAAGAACAATTTTTATAATTTTATACTTTGCACTCTGCGTATCTAAATATAACAAGTAATAGCAGGTGGTTCAGCCGTTGGACAATTCTCTGATTTCCCGCTCAAAATGTTGTTGGTTGGTTGGTAACTCCCACCTGTTGAACATGGCCTACTTCAAGTTGTAGAGTGACGTTTTGGAGAAATATTTCGCACGTGACAGAAGAGGTTAATTATGTTTGGTTCCAATGTTTGTTCAAAAGGAGATTGTAGTTTGTGTTGATGTTGTTAATGTCTTTTTTGCTGTTAATGGTGTTATTTGTGACAGCTATGTGAAACATTTCTAGCAGTTTCCTTTTGCTTGTGTTTTTTTCAGTTGATAATATACTAACGTCTTCTTTTTTAAAGCCATGTTTAAGGTTTCTACAGTGCACCGCCATTGTACAGGATTTTGTAGGAATTTTGATATCACTTATGTGTTGGGTCAGCCTGGACTTAAGGGCTTGACTTGTTTCACCTACATAACATTTATCACAATCTGCACATTTAATTTTATAAACTATATTACTTCTTTCAGGTGTTTTTATTTTCTCTTTGGTTTTTGTGAAATACTTGTTGAGCTGTTCTCGGTTTTTACAAGCTATTTTGATGTTTTCATTTTTGAAAACCTTCATTAATTTGTATGACAGATCTTCAATGAAGAGTATGGAGCTGTATTTAGTTGCATTATCATCATCATTAGCTTCTTGTATTAAACCGTGTCTTGGTGTTTCAGTATTGCTTGTGTAAATCAACTTTTTGAGAAAAGCTGGTGGATATGAGTTTTTCCTGAGTGTAATATAAAGTTCTTCCATGTTTTTTCTGTGGTACATTGGGTGTGATAGTTTGAGTATGCGTTGTTTAAGTCCTTGTACAAAGTTTATTTTTGTCTTAAGTGGTTGTTCACTTCTGTAGTTTAGATATCTTCCTGTGTGTGTTGGCTTTTTATAGTAGTCGAGCGTTATTATATTGTCCTCTGATCTAATCAGCAGCGTGTCTAAGAAAGGAACGCTATTGTTTGTTTCCTTCTCACATGTGAATTGTAAGTGTGTGTTATAATTGTTGAACAAATTTAATGTGTATTCGATTTTGTTGTTAGGTACTGCTAATATTACGTCATCCACAAATCGTTTGAGGAATGGCAGCTCATAGTCCAGTTTCTTAACGCATGTGTCTATAAGGATATCCATCACTCTATTCGCCAGGACTGGGCTGATCGAACTACCCATGCTCAATCCAAAATTTTGACTGTAAAAAGTTCCGTTGAAAACACAATAGTTGCATTCCATCACAAGATTTATGCATTCCAGGAAATACCGTTTGTCCAGGGTACAGAAGTTTTTTATGGTTTCCCTGGATCATTTCATCGAGGAGTTACTCGATGGTCCTCGATGCTCCTCGGCCGGTGTGCCACAGGCATTAGAAGATAATGTTATTTTTTGTAAATTAAGTTATATGTTGGTTTAATTTAATTTAGTTAAAAAATATAAATATTTATCAATCTTATATGTCACCATCTTTGTTATACGTATTATTATTTTGAATGAAATGCGCGTACAATTTATAGTTTGAACTAGTTTAAAATGACATATTTTTTATGTCAACATAGTAATGACAGATCTGTCAGACATTCTTGATGAAAGCCATCTATGAGAATTTTACTGAAGTACGGCACTTTAGTGGAACTCGGAAAACAATGGTATGCATACGTCGTGTCCCTACCTACTCTTTTTGTACCGTGGTTCGTATAGGTAAGTAAAATACAATTCAAAATATATAAAAATATATAGGGTGTTTCATTTAAAAAACGACAAACAATTATTGCCAAGTCGTTATGCAACACCCTGTATATGTGAAAATAATTTTAAGTTATGCTCCTTGAGTAGACGAAAAATTCTGTTAAAAAATTTATGCTGTATTTTGAACGACAAGGGAGATATCGACGACGGGCATTTCGATGACTCAGCCTGTATAGTTCAGTGATTATATGTCAAAATATCCAATATGAAGTTAGTTACGTTTAGAAAAAATCGTCCGTTTGAACGTTGAGCTCGGAACCGCAAGACGGAGAACTGTTCCGTCACCGGACAAACCGATGCGTCCAACGACCTTACATATTCTAGACACAGTATGCAGATGAAGCCAACATCATATAGACAAGAGGTGCGCGGAAAGGGTTGAGTTTCTCCCATGAATTTTATTGCGGGTTGCATAAAGCTAAGTTTCTATGCATTTTTCCATTTTGTCTCATTATTATTCAGATTTATAATATAACAAATCATGAAATACCTTCAAAACACGGAATTTTATATGTATAATTTACATAAATACACTGAACTGTCAAAACAAAACGATGTGGTACTGAAACGTATCCGTCCCACGGAGAAAGTAGACGAACTCAGTCCGTCGTTGATCCGTAACTGTCTTGATTTTCACGAATTTATATTTAGCGAATCAGATCTCTCGACGGATTAAACGCGACGGATGAAACGCATGCATGGAAACTTAACTTAAGAGTACGGACAAGGCACTGGTCATTTTCTATTGGTAGTCCAAATTGAGTTTGCACTTGTTTTTCAGCTTACTTAAGGTAGAAAATCCGTCGGTCATAAGCGTGCATAATTTCGGTGTGAGGTGAGGCCGAAGCAGTCAAATAATCAGAAATAAATAATTAAAAATCGTAGATTTGGATGTAAATTACAAATCATAGGTATCCAATTAAATAAAAAATATAATTGAAATTTAAGTTTACACTGAAATGCAGTAGTAGTACCTACGTCAAAAACATAATTTTTCTTGAGACTAGAACCTTTTGCATGCGATTTCTCAACCATTATTGCGGTGACTCATATTTTTTATTTTTCTAATAAATACCTCAAATATCAAAGAATAACATATTCGTTTTCCAAATATGTGTTGGGTTGTTATGATATAAAATTTTCTAATCGTTTAGTAAATCTACTGGTAACCTCCATATATGCAATGTATTTTAGCGCGTTTTTGTGTCAACTTTAAATTCAATTATCTTCGTTATTTCAACGGTTACCTATAAATTTTAATTTTTATTCAAATTCTACGACTAGTAATGAATGCTGTATATTAATTTAAGTCATATTTTGGGTTGTCACTACCCATGGATTTACTACCTTAACTCTTAGGATTTAATATTTTTATGTCAATATTTAGTTACATATTGTTTTCTAATGTTGCTGTTTGGTTACTATTTTATAAATTATTTAAGTGATTGACGTTGTCAAAAATGGCGGTACAATATTTTACCTGTGGAACTAAATAATTGCGCTTTGGTAATCATAATTAATTATTTAGAACTATGTAGATATATTTTCTATCATTATTTTAAAGATTAAACCGTCTTAGGCCCGTTTTACACATATGAGAATTACTCCGAAAATGATTGCGATAATTACTGCCAAAATTTTTGAAAGTAATTGTTGGGCGTGTAATACAACAAATTTACTCTGAAAATTATTCCGAACATTTTCGCAGTAATAATATAGATATTTTGAATCTGTCAATTTTCTTGCCGGTCTTAGCTCGTACTTCGTACTGAATTATGTCGTGGTTACGGGAAGAAGTTATTGTGGACGGAATGTCGAATAGGTGACATCCTTAAAATAAAATGAAGTTTTTGTATGTTAACCTCAAAGTGTCAAAATTACTTTCAAAAATTTTCGCAATAATTTTCGGAGTAATTCTCATATGTGTAAAACGGGCCTTACGAATTAATTTTTATTTTTTATGTCATTTTGACAGAGCTGTTTATTTGTATACATCAGAAATACACTTACAACTGAAAACAAAAGCTAAACCATTTTGGACTCCTCGTCCGTACTAGTTTATTTAGGTACTCTACTTCTTAGCAAATTATACAATAAACGTTCAACAAATGACTGTTGAATACGCTACATCTGTCAAACTGACATTTACAATTCTAGATTTTAGATGCATTTATTTTAAGAAATATAAATAATAGAAACAATTTGTAATAGTTATTTGTGTATTAAGAGCATAAAGTGACTCTTTGTTACTCGCGCACGATAAATGCAGCGCGAGCCGAAGGCGAGAGCTGCAATAGTGCAAGAGGAACAAAGACACTTTATGCTCGTAATACACACATAATTTTATCTACGATTAAAATTATTTGTTATAATAATAATAATAGTATTCAGTTAGTTCAATCTGCGTTCAATCAATTTATGTTTGATTCGTAACTATGACGATACCAATAATATCGAAATAAATAAATAAAAAAATTTGTTTGATTCTGTCATTTTCTTTTATTTTATGTAATCAAAAAGTACTTTATTGAGCGTTGTCATAGGAGACGCGCAATAAAATGTTTTTTTGCTCGGTCCTCAGTAACAATCAACTTTACGTTGACAATTGAAAGCATAAATATAAACTTTTCATAGTAGTCGTAGATAAAATATATTTAGTAATAACAGAAGGAGCACGTAATGCAACATTTTCATCAATTTTAATAGGTATTATTTAAAAGCCATTTTTCAAAACTTATCTTATGCAACTATAACTATTAAAATTGATGAAAATGTTACATACATACGTGCTTCTTCTGTTATTACTTAATATAATTTTCTCTGTTTCGGAACCAGTTCTAATTTTGATGCTGGTATGAGCTTCATTACCTACGATTTTTGGTGAAATTTTGTTATCAGCGACTGGTAGCACTGCATTAAATAAACAAAATATCTAGGCAACGGGCAACGAACAATTTTGACAAAACGATATTCACTTTTGACGTTAATTTTATTAATTTGAATCAAATGAAACATACAAACTGAATTAATATTTATATTTCATACAAAGATAAACTAAATAATATAAATATAATATTAATCTTGTGCTTTACTACAGCCGGTCTTGAAATTAATATAATTTTTGATCAAATTAATCCATATTTCATTCGTTTGCAAATCATCTTGGACCATTCGTTTGAGTTTTTGATATTGTTACAAAAATTGAATTAATTTTGTACTCAATTTCATCTATTAACATTATATTAGTGAATTCATGCATTCTGCACACGCCGGAATAACCCATTATTGGCAGAACCTAAAAATAATGTTCTTAAATAATTATAATTTTAATATCATATATATTAAAAGGGAATGGAGGATCTATATCGTAATCATAAAACTTTCATGACCTCTAGAAATTCTATGGTTAAAGTTTTTATAAAAAAAATTTTTTCTACTTATAGATATATGTTTAAAGCTGATTCTTTTATATATTTGAAATTTTTTTAAACCATAATTTAAGAGAAAAACCATAAAAACCATCAAATTTTCTTGGATCCACGTCTTCATTGGAATTAATTTTTGTTTTTACTTCCTTGTACGGAGTAATAAGGAAGTATTGTAATCGCGAAAAATTTCGGTTTTCAGATTTTGATGGAAATATCCGTTTTGACCTTTTCTGAATCCATTATGACTAGTTTCGTCGTGACGTCTGTACGTACGTGCGTACGTACGTGCGTACGTACGTACGTACTTACGGACGTATGTGTGTCGCATAACTCAAATACGGTTAGACGTAGAAAGTTGAAATTTTGTATTTAGGACTGTTATAGCATCTAGTTGTGCACCTCCTATTTTTGGTTTTAATCTATAAACCGGAAGTAGTACTTTTTAAAAATATTTTGATAAATAATAAATTTTAGACAATTTTTTTTATTTTAAATGAAAGATTATGTGATTATTATCTACAATCGGTATTTTATAAATTTTTCTGTATCTTCTATCATTTAAGAATAATTAAAGTATATACTTATAATTTAGTATTTCTGTATCTTGTAGTCCATGATCGATTAACATTTGTTACTACGTAAAATTTAAATGATTATGACATGACAGTGACAGTAGCAGTGACAATAGTAAAATATCGTTTATATCTTCTTCTGCAGTTTAAATAAAATGACTAAAATATATTTGTGAGTATACTAGTATAATAAGTTAAAAGAATTTTTTATATTATTCTACATTTTAGTTATTAATAGTACGAGATCCCACTGCAAAATAACGGTGTTCACTTGTTAGCAGGATGAAACCTTGAAGAAATGATGAGAAGTATATTAAAGTATCCCAAACCGCTTTGGCTGCCTACCTAAAGTGGGCCGATGTTGAGATAAAAAAAATTGTTTATGTCATTTTTGAACATATATGTGCGCTCACTTGTTAGCAGATTGAATATTGCTCCTATCGATAGTTTGGACTTCAAATATTAGAAAAATCGCTGGCTGCCTGAGCAACCCCGGGCCTTAATCCTCGGGTGCCTAACTTAAAAGAGGGACGTGCCTCTGATATTCACCGCTCACATGTTAGCAGCAAAAACTTTTGCTCTCGTGAAAGATAATTCAATTTTACATTCATGTGTATATGGGTGCCCGAGAAAAAGTGGGCCATACGAGAGGCAGCCTGAGAAAAAGATAGAGGGACGCGGCTACTGTGACCTATTTTATTAATAAAGCAATTTCAATGAAATTTTACATACATAAACTAGACATAAGGGGACGTTAGAATGTATATTATTTATAAAAATAACACTTCCGGTTAAACCGGAAATGACATCAACTTTCTTATTTCAAATGGAACACCCTATATATTTATACATATTTGAATTCTACATATTATTACATATTTATTTTATTTGTTTCATATTATTCCATTTAATTTTATTATACAAAACATTATTTTGAACACAATAAGTCTATTTTCTAATATAAAATAAATCGATAACTTTGTTTTAAAGTGAAACGTTAGTGACACAAACATTTGGCCACCTCTGAAGATACTTTATACGTCACGAGCAAATACCAGAGACCTACCAGATCTTTAAGAAATCATATCTCGCTTAATACGATCAATTATTTTCATATCGCAATTTTACTAATCGTCATAGTTTTTTATGTAGATTTAGAAAAAAAAAAATTAAAAATCGGTGGCGAAGTCTATTAAATAATTCAATTTATTGAAAGAAATAATTGTAATGCATTTGTCGCGAAACAAATTTGACGTTTAAGGCGTCTCTGTGCACTGTGCAGTGTGCACTCTATTGTCTCTCTCACTGATCAACGCGCGCTGTTCTTGTCACTCGCGCCGGTCATAGTAACCGCGACCCGCTATCTTTTTCTCAGGCTGCCTCTCGTATGGACCACTTTTTATCGGGCACCCGTATACAAATAAATGTAAAATTGAATTATCTTTCACGAGAGCAAAATTTTGTTAATTACAGTTGCTGAAAATAAGATATATTTATTTCGAAACATAGCTGCAAATGTTCGCACAAGCGACATGCAAAAATTAGACTTCTTGTTGGGATATTTTGTACTCAAAACTAGACTTGTGATATATCATTGGATTCAGAATTATATGTAGAATTCAAATATGTATAAATATATAGGGTGTTCCATTTGAAATAAGAAAGTTGATGTCATTTCCGGTTTAACCGGAAGTGTTATTTTTATAAATAATATACATTCTAACGTCCCCTTATGTCTAGTTTATGTATGTAAAATTTCATTGAAATTGCTTTATTAATAAAATAGGTCACAGTAGCCGCGTCCCTCTATCTTTTTCTCAGGCTGCCTCTCGTATGGCCCACTTTTTCTCGGGCACCCATATACACATGAATGTAAAATTGAATTATCTTTCACGAGAGCAAAAGTTTTTGCTGCTAACATGTGAGCGGTGAATATCAGAGGCACGTCCCTCTTTTAAGTTAGGCACCCGAGGATTAAGGCCCGGGGTTGCTCAGGCAGCCAGCGATTTTTCTAATATTTGAAGTCCAAACTATCGATAGGAGCAATATTCAATCTGCTAACAAGTGAGCGCACATATATGTTCAAAAATGACATAAACAATTTTTTTTATCTCAACATCGGCCCACTTTAGGTAGGCAGCCAAAGCGGTTTGGGATACTTTAATATACTTCTCATCATTTCTTCAAGGTTTCATCCTGCTAACAAGTGAACACCGTTATTTTGCAGTGGGATCTTGGACTATAAGAAAAGTATGAACAAACAAGGCGTACAAGGAAGTCATGTGGTGTCCACGTCAGATTTTTTTGATTGTTGATGGAATGGTAGTTTGACAGATGTCATTTAGTGATATTTACAATTTTATGATTTTAAATTCATTTATTTTAATTTTGTAGTAATTTGTAAATTATTTCAAGTACTAAGAGACAGACCGTAAATTTTTAAAATATTTTGGTTAATTTTTATACTATTTTTAGAAAAATTTATTTAATTTTGACATTTAATAAAAGTACAGGTTTTACAAAATAAATTAGGATCCAAGTAGGTAGATTTTATTGTAAAAAATTAGAAGAATGACTGAGCGGTTGTATGATAGCTGTCATTTACTGGCGTTTACAATTTGAAATTTCAGATGGATTTATTTTAAGTAATAGATATAATACGAGTAATTTGTAAATTATAACAGGTAAAGAATGTTGGAGCACAAATGTTTTTAACATTTTCATCAATTTTAATATTATTTTAAAAAAAATTAATTTATTTTGACAGTCACTTAAAAGTACAGTCACATTAAAAGGCATTAGGAGTATTAATAGTAGGTACATTCAAAGTAAAAATTATAACCAGTTTTTTGTAACTTCCGGTTTTATAATTTTACCGGATGTTTTCACAAAATCATTGACTTTGGTATCAAATTAAAGGGCTAAATGTGGGCTACTTTATAAAATCGTTAAAAATAGCGAACGACGATCGATTTTTTGTTTTCATGGAAATAATGATAAATGATAATTTCTTAAATTTATATACCTACCTAATCAAGTTTGATATACACATAACATTTATTGTGCCTGCCAAACTTATACCTATTCTTGCTTAAGAATGATGTATAAAATTATATAAAATGGAGGCCGTAGAGGCCCGCATTTGTTTTATCAAAAAAAGTTATAATCACAGTATCAAGTCCATTTTTACTTCCCCGATCTATGTAATAGAGGAAAGTATTGTAATCGTGATTTTTTGATAGTTCTAGATTTTGGTGAATCTTCACAGTTTGTACCCTACTGAACCCAAAAAACAATTTAAAAAAAGTTGGTCTGTCACTGTGTCAGTCTGTCTGGATATTGGATAACTTAAAAACGCGTTGGAATTTTGGATTGAAATTTTATATTTAACATGTTGAGCCAAAAACTTTCGTTAATGAGCTTTACTCAACCGTGGTACCAACTTTATAAACATAACTTTTTGGAACGTAGTTCTTTAACGGGTCGTGCGGCAGGAGCTAAATGGCAGAAATCAGAAAATGTCACGCGTCACGCTGTCTCCCTCTCTGTCTCTTTTTATTATATACGGTATACTATATTTGAGAATGACTGGCAGTAATAAATCATTCTGTCAAAGACATTCCAATGGCGCGTCAATAATTGTTTGCACAGGGATAGTCAAAATGACTAAATTCGGTAGAGAACTATCGTTTTAGATCTAAGTTGTTTTTCAGGGAAAAGATTCATTTTAATAATAATGAGTGAGAAAGTTATATTTGAATATTAAAAACTTTTATTTTTAGTAAATGTATAAACAGATCACTCCTATCTACGTCTATGACACAGTCCGAAGGGGATTATCTTAGCGTTGATGACGGTATTTCTATTGTTCGAGAAGTAAGTTATGTTTCAGGTACAAAGCGTGCGGCTTATTTTGACCATCCTAGTGTAGTTACAACTGATTTTTCTGGTAGTTTTATTTGCCGCATTGCTGGCAAAAATCCAATACTACTCTTGCAAATAATGATTTATTACTGTCAGTCATTCTCAAATGAACTATAGTGTGTGTGCGTGCTCGAAAAAATGTTAAAATTTTAATAATTAGATTTCTTTTTTTAAAACTTAATGAAAAAAATGGTATATCCATATCTCAAATTAAATTCGAAAAAATATTAAAATTTTAAAAACTGGATTTCTGTACTAGGTGGTCAAAAATGATATGTCCATATCTCAAATTAAATTCGAAAAATATTAATATTTTAAAAATAGGATTTCTGTACTAGGTGGTCAAAAATGATATGTCCATATCACAAATTAAATTCGAAAAAATATTAATATTTTAAAAATTGGATTTCTGCATTTTCTTAACTTTATGTACTAGGTGGTCAAAAATGGCATGTTTGCAATTTCTTAACTGAATGTACTAGGTGGTCGAAAACGGTATATCCATATCTCAAATTAAATTCTAAAAAATATTAAAATTTTAAAAATTGGCTTTCTGTACTAGGTAGTTAAAAATGATATGACCATAGCTCAAATTAAATTCGAAAAAATATTAAAATTTTAAAAATTGGATTTCTGCATTTTCTTAACTTTATGTACTAGGTGGTCAAAAATGGTATGTCTGCAATTTCTGAACTTAATGTACTAGAAGTGTTCGAAAACGGTATATCCATATCTCAAATTAAATTCTAAAAAATATTAAAATTTTAAAAATTGGCTTTCTGTACTAGGTGGTTAAAAATGGTATTAAATTAAATTCGAAAAATATTAAGATTTTAAATATTGGATTTCTGCATTTTCTTAACTTTATGTACTAGGTACTATGTACTAGGTGGTATGTCTGCAATTTCTTAACTTAATGTACTAGGTGGTCGAAAACGGTATATCCATATCTCAGATTAAATTCTAAAAAATATTAAAATTTTAAAAATAGGATTTCTGCAATTTCTTAGATTAAAGTACTAGGTGGTCAAAAACGGTATGTCAATAACGTAAGGAACTACGTTCCTGCCGGGGGTCCCCCGACCGCACTTGATTTTATTTTTATCAAAATACTATTAAAGCTCTCGGAAAAATAATTCTAGTAGAAAAAATCTGATGTGGCCAGCACACGACCTCTCGCCATATTCTGCTTATATAATCTAATAAATAGTTTTACTTACATTTTAATAATATTATGTTCATGTAATTATGTACACGATTATCATAATAATTCAAATTTTATAAGTGATAAAAATGATAGTGGATGATTAGCTTCTGTTTTTTTTTTCAAAATAACAGAATCATTTCAAATTTGATATCAAATTAAAGGTTTTGATAAGGGTTGACAATATTGTTCAAAATTACGTTCGACAATCGTCTTTTGTTTTTAGTTGGATAACCAGAATAATTTTTTTATTTTATTACACATTCTATTCTAAAATTTTAATGGCTTAGCTAAATTTTATATTGAAGAAGGAGGTTGAATAATTTGAAGTTTTAATTAAATAATTATAACTTCATCATAAGAAAAGATTACTTTTTTTTCAGTAGAGTCTAAATGTTAAAATTGTTACAATTGCGGGTCACAACGCTTCTTATATATTAAAAGGCATGATGATGATATTTTCAGTACATAGCTTAGCAACCGTTTTTTAAATCACCTCAGCCTAAACGGTTCAACCGATTTTGATGAACTTTTTTTATTTGATAGAGGTTAATGAGACGTATTGCTTTTTGAGTATATAAATATTGTACATGGCGTGGTAGTCGAAGGACAGTTGAAAAACAGTGACTTTTTGAGTCCTTGGATACGCTCATTTCTAATTAAATAAATTTATGTGTCTTATTATAGATCAATAGAGGATGGTTAATTCTATAATTTGCCAAATATCCAGACAATCGGTGCTATAATAGCAGAGTTATTAATAAATAACTGAAAATTTAACAAAAAAGTGATGAGAGTGTGCCATGATTATTTTTGTTATAGAAATGTTTTTCTACTCCCTAATGGATATTGGCAACATATCTTCATACTGTCATGTGTGGATAGAGATGTCATATCCACACCAGGTGTGGATATGAAATTCAAGTTCAAATAAGTCAAAAAATTATTAAATCGTGCAAATTATGTTTTTATTATGACAAATAATTACTAAAAACATTAAATCAACTGATATTTAATAATTAATTATGTTTAACAGCATGATTTTATTGCTAAAAAGGCAAATACAATTTATAGTTTTTACGTTGGCAACAATTATTCAAATGTCATATGTCAAAAAATAATTGATGTAACCCTACTTTTAAATAATTTTTGGTATCATATTGAGTGCATTTTATTGCAAAAACTATATTTCGTTGTTTGATCGTAGAAAAAATAGGCTGTACAACTCGAGTGGAGACATCCACTCTTGTTCTACAATATACTATTTAATAACTAAATAAATTTTAAACACAAAATTGTCATGTCGTGTTTGATATCATATAAAAGCATTTTTGAAAAGGACTTTCGAAAAAAGAAATCCAAAATGGCCGCCATTCACCGTTCACCATTTTGAACACGAAGTTGTCCGACCCATGTCGTGTTTGGTATCATATGAAAGCATTTGAAAAGGACTTTCGAAAAAAGAAATCCAAAATGGCCGCCATTCAACGTCCACCATTTTGAACACGAAGTTGTCTGAACCATGCCGTGTTTGGTATCATATGAAAGCATTTGAAAAGGACTTTCGAAAAAAGAAATCCAAAATGGCCGGCATTCAACGTCCATCATTTTGAACACGAAGTTGTCCGAATCATGTCGTTTGGTAACATATTATAAAATCATTTGAAAAGGACTTTCGAAGAAAGAAATCCAAAATGGTGGCTAATCAACAGCCACCATTTTCAACAAAAAAATATTTTTTGTTTAAAATACATAATACATTCAATCGATGCCATAGAATTGTTAAAGAATTCTTAAGAAAAACTTTGTTTTTGGAGGTTAATTTTTTTAAATTGAAAAATGGTATTTGATAATTTTAAATCGTGGATTTTCGAAAAAATAAATCCAAAATGGCCGCCAATCTACGACCACTATTTTGAACACGAAGTTGTCCGAACCATCTCGTTTTTGGTATCATATGAAAGCATTCGAAAAGAACTTTCAAAAAAAGAAATCAAAACTGGTCGCCAATCAACGGCCACCATTTTGAACACGAAGTTGTCCGAACCATCTCGTGTTTGGTATCATATTATTATGAAAGCATTTGAAAATAACTTTTAAAAAAGAAATCCAAAATGCCGCCAATCAACGACCACCATTTTGAACACGAAGTTGTAGGAACCATCTCGTGTTTGGTATCATATGAAATCATTTGAAAAGGACTTTCGAGAAAAGAAATCAAAAAACGAAGTTGTCCGAACCATGTCGTATTTGGCATCATATGAAAACATTTGAAAAAGACTTACGAAAAAAGATCCAAAATGGCCGGCAATAAACGGCCACCATTTTGAACACGAAATTGTCCGAACCATGTTATGTTTGGTATCATATTAAAGCATTTGAAAAGTAATTTCGAAAAAAGAAAAAATGACCGCCATTCAACGTCCACCATTTTGAACACGAAGTTGTCCGAATCATGTCGTTTGGTATCATTATAAACGTATTTGAAAAGAACTTTCGAAAAAAGATATCTAAAATGGCAGCCAATCAACAGCCACCATTTTAAACACAAAATAATATTTATTACATCCAATCGATTACGATTGCCATAGAAGTGTTAAAGAATTTTTACGAATACTTTAAATGTTGAGGTTAATTTTTTTTAATTGATAAATGTCATTTGATGATCGGAAATTGTTTTTACAAAAAATTATATTCAAACGTCAAATTTTGTTTTGTATCAAATTAAGGGTTTTTCTGAGAGCTAATACAGGTATATGATTAATAAAAATTGTGTCGGACGATCTACTTTTGTTTAAAATCCGGTATTTTATTATTAGTTAACAGCTGTCAATGTCACAGTGACATTTAAAATTCAAGAATTTTAATCTAAATGTGAAATTTTATGCATTTGAGGCCCGAAGGGCCGAATCCCTTTAGGAGTCGCGGAGCTTGAGCCCGCGAAGCGGGCGAATCCCCCTTGTCGCGCGGCTATCCATATATTAAAAGAGCTTGTGTTCACTATATTTCTTTCAAGTTGAAACTTTTCAGAACGTCTAGAAGTTAAATGGTTTAAGCAATTTTTATGAATTTTTTTTTATAAAATAGATATTTATTTAGACTATATTCTTACATATGTGGCCGCGAAAGCGCAGAAATACAGAAATAGTGGCGGTTAACATCAACGTGGGGTCTGTAAGACCCCGCCTGTCCGGTGCCGGGTTAAGAGTTTTTGTGAGAGCTAATGCAGGTATATGATTAATAAAAATTGTTTTGGATGATCTACTTTTGTTTAACATCCGGTATTTTATTATTAGTTAACAGCTGTCAATGTCACAGTGACATTTAAAATTCAAGAATTTTAATCTAAATGTGAAATTTGATTCATTTGAGCCCCGAAGAGCCGAATCCCTCCAGGGTCCGCGGAGCTTGAGCACGCGAAGCGGTCGAATCCCCACTGTCGCGCGGTAGCGCGACCTAGCCGCAGACACGCATAGCGGGGCCTGACGCTATACATATATTAAAAGAGCTTCCATATATTAAAAGAACTTGAGTTCACTATATTTCTTTCAAGTTGAAACTTTTCAGAACGTCTAGAAGTTAAATGGTTTAAGCGATTTTTATGAATTTTTTTTTATAAAATAGATATTTATTTAGACTATATTCTTACATATGTTTTGGATATTTTTTTTTCATAATGTATGAGAAATTTTTAAAAAAACGAAAGTTGGTGGTTTGACAGTTGTTATTTTATTACTAGACAGGATGATAATACACCATGTTCATCATGATTTTGAAATTAATGTAAGTACCTAACTTATATAACTTAAGTGTAGATGTGTTTATTTACTTTTTTTATAGTTCAAAAATTGTGTATTTAAAAATTTAAAAATTTTTGACGTAAAAATGCACTCTGAAGTTATCTACCTATAATAAAAATAATGTCAAAAAATATTTTCAGTCAAAATGACGTTTTCCAAGTATGGAAATAAATATTATAGAAAATAAAAAAAAAGGCAGTTCAGTATTCCATGTAAACTATATAACCCGTTTAGCTCGTATGCAGCGATGGTCAAATTAACATTGTTCATGATTGACATGATATTAGCGCCAAGTATTTTTTCGTACAACAATTAATTTTTAAATTAAAACAAACCACGCTGTCCTAAGTAACGAAAATATTTTGTTTATGTATCCTTGTTAAGTCGCAATCTAAATTCAGTAAAACGTTTCTTAACAAATGAATTTGTCAGATGACAAATCCACTTTCGGGTTTTGCAACAATTTTAAATGTATAATTATTTAATTGAAAATATTGCGTATGTCAAAGTGACAGCAATCAATATCAAAGTGACAGCAATCAATGTCAAAGTGACAGCTGTCAATGTCAAAGTGACATTTAAAATTCAATTTTAATCTAAATGTAAAATTGGATTCATTTGAGGCCCGAAATTTATTCGTTATGTTACTCGCGAGCGAAGCGAGTGTGAGGCCATATAAACACAGTCCGTGCGGCAGCACGGACCTAGCCGCAAGACCCGCGTAGCGGGGCCTGACGCTAGTCATATATATTAAAAGAGAATGGAGGATCTATATCGTAATCATGAAACTTTCATGACCTCTAGAAATTCTATGGTTAAAGTTTTTATAACCTACTTATAGATATATGTTTAAAGCTGATTCTTTTATATATTTGAAATTTTTTTAAACCATAATTTACGAGAAAAACCATAAAAACCATCAAATTTTCTTGGATCCACGTCTTCATTGGAATTAATTTTTGTTTTTTTGATTGTTGATGGAATGGTAGTTTGACAGATGTCATTTAGTGATATTTACAATTTTATGATTTTAAATTCATTTATTTTAATTTTGTAGTAATTTGTAAATTATTTCAAGTACAAAGAGACAGACCGTAAATTTTTAAAATATTTTGGTTAATTTTTATACTATTTTTAGAAAAATTTATTTAATTTTGACATTTAATAAAAGTACAGGTTTTACAAAATAAATTAGGATCCAAGTAGGTAGATTTTATTGGAAAAAATTAGAAGAATGACTGAGCGGTTGTATGACAGCTGTCATTTACTGACGTTTACAATTTGAAATTTCACAAGGATTTATTTTAAGTAATAGATATAATACGAGTTATTTGTAAATTATAACTGGTAAAGAATGTTGGAGCACAAATGTTTTTAACATTTTCATCAATTTAATTATAATTTTTTTAAACAAAAAAAACTGTTTTTTTTGTTTAAAACTGTTTTTTTTGTTTAAAACGTGTTTTTTACTGATTTAAAATAAACATGTTTTAAACACACAAAAAACAATGTTTTAATCAGCAAGGAGTTCTGAAATATGCATCATTACGCACTATGGCGATAAATATGCTGGGGATTCCCCTACCTATACTTATTATTATGGCTATGGGTGATAACAATAGTGAGAAACAGTATATGTTATAGGTACACTATTATTAGCAATATGAACTTTGTTTTGTTACGTAGATAAAGTATTACAAATGTTTAAAACGTGTTTCAAATATATGTTTAAAACGTGCTTTAAAAACTTGCTTTGTTTTAAACAAGTTTTAAACATTTGTTTAAAACGAAATGTTTTAAACGTGCCAACCCTGCATTTTAATAATATTATGTTCATGTAATTATGTACACGATTATCATCATAATTCTAATTTTATAAGTGATAAAAATGATAGTGGATGATTAGCTTCTGTTTTTTTTCAAAATAACAGAATCATTTCAAATTTGATATCAAATTAAAGGTTTTGATAAGGGTTGACAATATTGTTCAAAATTACGTTCGACAATCGTCTTTTGTTTTTAACCAGAATAATTTTTTATTTTATTACACATTCTATTCTAAAATTTTAATGGCTTAGCTAAATTTTATATTGAAGAAGGAGGTTGAATAATTTGAAGTTTTAATTAAATAATTATAACTTCATCATAAGAAAAGATTACTTTTTTTTAAGTAGAGTCTAAATGTTAAAATTGTTACAATTGCGGGTCACAACGCTTCTTATATATTAAAAGGCATGATGATGATATTTTCAGTACATAGCTTAGCAACCGTTTTTTAAATCACCTCAGCCTAAACGGTTCAACCGATTTTGATGAACTTTTTTTATTTGATAGAGGTTAATGAGACGTATTGCTTTTTGAGTATATAAATATTGTACATGGCGTGGTAGTCGAAGGACAGTTGAAAAACAGTGACTTTTTGAGTCCTTGGATACGTTCATTTCTAATTAAATAAATTTATGTGTCTTATTATAGATCAATAGAGGATGGTTAATTCTATAATTTGCCAAATATCCAGACAATCGGTGCTATAATAGCAGAGTTATTAATAAATAACTGAAAATTTAACAAAAAAGTGATGAGAGTGTGCCATGATTATTTTTGTTATAGAAATGTTTTTCTACTCCCTAATGGATATTGGCAACATATCTTCATACTGTCATGTGTGGATAGGGATGTCATATCCACACCAGGTGTGGATATGAAATTCAAGTTCAAATAAGTCAAAAAATTATTAAATCGTGCAAATTATGTTTTTATTATGACAAATAATTACTAAAAACATTAAATCAACTGTTATTTAATAATTAATCTATTCTATTAAATGAGCAAGGAATTGTATGTTTTTACGGTCATGCTATCTCGAAAACAGCTCTAACGATTTTCTCGAGAGTTGGTATATAAGAGATTTTCTACCTCAGGAATCTAACGGACTAACTAAAATTTTCCAGAAAACTCGTTTTCAGCGAGTTTTCCGATTTTCTCGAGAGTTGGTATATAAGAGGTTTTCAAACTCAGGAATCTAACGGAGTAACTCCAATTTTCCAGAAAATTCGTTTTCAACCTCAGGAATCTAATGGATTAACTCAAATTTTCCAAAAAACTCGTTTTCAGCGAGTTTTTCGCTGTTCAAAAATACACTAGGCTCGAATTTTTTACTGTATACACTTCTGAGCGTATCTAATTGCCGGGCTGTGACTCTACCTATGGCCATACTTATTAAATAAAAATTTTTATTCCCATATAAATTCTTACCTGATGTGAAGTGGTCAAGAATGGTACCTATGGCCATCCTAATAAATTAAATTTTTGATTCCCACATAAATTCTTACCTGATGTGAGGTGATCAAGAACGGTACCTATACCTAAATAAAATTTTTGATTTCCACATAAATTCTTACGTGATGTGAGGTGGTCAAAAACTCTACCTATGACCATACCTATTAAATAAAATTTTTGATTCCCACATAAATTCTTACCCGATGTGAGGTGGTCAAGAATGGTACCTATGGCCATACCTATTAAATAAAATTTTAGATTCCCATAATAAATTCTTACCTGATGTGAGGTGGTCAAGAATGGTACCTATTGCCATATCTATTAAATAAAATTTTAGATTCCCATATAAATTCTTACCTGATGTGAGGTGGTCAAGAGTGGTACCTATGGCCATACCTATTAAATAAAATTTTTGATTCCCATATAAATTCTTACCTGATGTGAGGTGGTCAAGAATGTTACCTATGGCCATACCTGTTAAACAACATTTTTGATTCTCCCATAAATTCTTACCTGATGTAAGGTGGTCAAGAATGGTACCTATAGCCATACCTAATGCAGAATAATACCGTACCAGATGTTTACCAAGATGAAGATTTTTTCCTTGAAAATTTGGAAGCCTTTACATTAGAAAACCTTCAAATTAGCTTTTAATACTTAAAATCATTTACTTCTGTTTGTTATGTTTTACTGCTGGTTTTTCAAAAAATTTATTAATCATTTGGTATTTTAAAATTTATTATTTTGTATAATTTATTAAATAATATTTATTGTGTAAAAAATGTTTAAATTTTATTTCAACTGAGTAACCATGCCAACATCCTTTTAAATAGGTAGTCAATTAATCAAAAAATGAATTCACAAAAAAAAACACGAAAATGATGTTAAAAGACAATTTTATAATTTATTTTCATCGGGAATAGATAAAAGTTAAGATGACCGGAAAAATACATACATGCAATTTTTAGTCATTTTATAGCATAAGATAAAATAAGATATAAAACAAAGCGAGAGTTTGGCTAATGAGACCAGATCGTAGATCGGCATCCCGATATTTATGTTTAACAGCATGATTTTATTGCTAAAAAGGCAAATACAATTTATAGTTTTTACGTTGGCAACAATTATTCAAATGTCATATGTCAAAAAATAATTGATGTAACCCTACTTTTAAATAATTTTTGGTATCATATTGAGTACATTTTATTGCAAAAACTATATTTCGTTGTCTGATCGTAGAAAAAATAGGCTGTACAACTCGAGTGGAGACATCCACTCTTGTTCTACAATATACTATTTAATAACTAAATAAATTTTAAACACAAAATTGTCATGTCGTGTTTGATATCATATAAAAGCATTTTTGAAAAGGAATTTCGAAAAAAGAAATCCAAAATGGCCGCCATTCACCGTTCACCATTTTGACACGAAGTTGTCCGACCCATGTCGTGTTTGGTATCATATGAAAGCATTTGAAAAGGACTTTCGAAAAAAGAAATCCAAAATGGCCGCCATTCAACGTCCACCATTTTGAACACGAAGTTGTCTGAACCATGCCGTGTTTGGTATCATATGAAAGCATTTGAAAAGGACTTTCGAAAAAAGAAATCCAAAATGGCCGTCATTCAACGTCCATCATTTTGAACACGAAGTTGTCCGAATCATGTCGTTTGGTATAATATTATAAAATCATTTGAAAAGGACTTTCGAAGAAAGAAATCCAAAATGGTGGCTAATCAACAGCCACCATTTTCAACAAAAAAGAAATTTTTTTGTTTAAAATACATAATACATTCAATCGATGCCATAGAATTGTTAAAGAATTCTTAAGAAAAACTTTGTTTTTGGAGGTTAATTTTTTTTATTGAAAAATGGTATTTGATAATTTTAAATCGTGGATTTTCGAAAAAAGAAATCCAAAATGGCCGCCAATCTACGACCACTATTTTGAACACGAAGTTGTCCGAACCATCTCGTTTTTGGTATCATATGAAAGCATTCGAAAAGGACTTTCGAAAAAAGAAATCCAAACTGGTCGCCAATCAACGGCCACCATTTTGAACACGAAGTTGTCCGAACCATCTCGTGTTTGGTACCATATTATTATGAAAGCATTTGAAAATAACTTTTAGAAAAGAAATCCAAAATGCCGCCAATCAACGACCACCATTTTGAACACGAAGTTGTTCGAAGCATCTCGTGTTTGGTATCATATGAAAGCATTTGAAAAGGACTTTCGAGAAAAGAAATCCAAAATAACCGCCAATCAACGGCCACCATTTTGAACACGAAGTTGTAGGAACCATCTCGTGTTTGGTATCATATGAAATCATTTGAAAAGGACTTTCAAGAAAAGAAATCAAAAAACGAAGCTGTCCGAACCATGTCGTATTTGGCATCATATGAAAACATTTGAAAAAGACTTACGAAAAAAGATCCAAAATGGCCGCCAATCAACGGCCACCATTTTGAACACGAAATTGTCCGAACCATGTTATGTTTGGTATCATATTAAAGCATTTGAAAAGTTATTTCGAAAAAAGAAAAAATGACCGCCATTCAACGTCCACCATTTTGAACACGAAGTTGTCCGAATCATGTCGTTTGGTATCATTATAAACGTATTTGAAAAGAACTTTCGAAAAAAGATATCTAAAATGGCAGTTAATCAACAGCCACCATTTTAAACACAAAATAATATTTATTACATCCAATCGATTACGATTGCCATAGAAATGTTAAAGAATTTTTACGAATACTTTAAATGTTGAGGTTAATTTTTTTAAATTGATAAATATCATTTGATGATCGGAAATTGTTTTTACAAAAAATTATATTCAAACGTCAAATTTTGTTTTGTATCAAATTAAGGGTTTTTCTGAGAGCTAATACAGGTATATGAATAATAAAAATTGTGTCGGGACGATCTACTTTTGTTTAAAATCCGGTATTTTATTATTAGTTAACAGCTGTCAATGTCACAGTGACATTTAAAATTCAAGAATTTTAATCTAAATGTGAAATTGGATGCATTTGAGGCCCGAAGGGCCGAATCTCTTTAAAGGGGGGGGGGGGCCTGAGCCCGCGAAGCGGGCGAATCCCCCTCCTAGCCGAAGGTCCGCGTAGCGGGTCCTGACGCTATCCATATATTAAAAGAGCTTGTGTTCACTATATTTCTTTCAAGTTGAAACTTTTCAGAACGTCTAGAAGTTAAATGGTTTAAGCGATTTTTATGAATTTTTTTTTATAAAATAGATATTTATTTAGACTATATTCTTACATATGTTTTGGATTTATATTTTTTTATAATGTATGAGAAATTTTTAAAAAAACATGCTTTTTTTGCCATTTTCATATTAGATTGAGCTATCCATGTAATTTTTAAGATGAATAACGAAAGTTGGTGGTTTGACAGTTGTTATTTTATTACTAGACAGGAAGATAATACACCATGTTTATCATGATTTTGAAATTAATGTAAGTACCTAACCTATATAACTTAAGTGTAGATGTGTTTATTTACTTTTTTTATAGTTCAAAAATTGTGTATTTAAAAATTTAAAAATTTTTGACGTAAAAATGCACACTGAAGTTATCTACCTATAATAAAAATAATGTCAAAAAATATTTTCAGTCAAAATGACGTTTTCCAAGTATGGAAATAAATATTATAGAAAATAAAAAGTAAGGCAGTTCAGTATTCCATGTAAACTATATAACCCGTTTAGCCCGTATGCAGCGATGGTCAAATTAACATTGTTCATGATTGACATGATATTAGCGCCAAATATTTTTCCGTACAACAATTAATTTTTACATTAAAACAAACCACGCTGTCCTAAGTAACGAAAATATTTGGTTTATGTATCCTTGTTAAGTCGCCATCTAAATTCAGTAAAACGTTTCATAACAAATGAATTTGTCAGATGACAAATCCAGTTTCGGGTTTTGCAACAATTTTAAATGTATAATTATTTAATTGAAAATATTGCGTATGTCAAAGTGACAGCAATCAATATCAAAGTGACAGCAATCAATGTCAAAGTGACAGCTGTCAATGTCAAAGTGACATTTAAAATTCAATTTTAATCTAAATGTAAAATTGGATTTATTTGAGGCCCGAAATTTATTCGTTATGTTACTCGCGAGCGAAGCGAGTGTGAGACCATATAAACACAGTCCGTGCGGCAGCACGGACCTAGCCAAAAGACCCGCGTAGCGGGGCCTGACGCTAGTCATATATATTAAAAGGGAATGGAGGATCTATATCGTAATCATAAAACTTTCATGACCTCTAGAAATTCTATGGTTAAAGTTTTTATAAAAAATTTTTTTTCTACTTATAGATATATGTTTAAAGCTGATTGTTTTATATATTTGAAATTTTTTTAAACCATAATTTAAGAGAAAAACCATAAAAACCATGGCGACCGACGATCGGTTTTTGTTTTCATGGAAATAATAATAAATGATAATTTTTTATTAAATTTATATAGGTACCTAATCAAGTTTGATATACACATAACATTTACTGTGCCTGCCAAACTTACATTCTTGCTTAAGAATGATGTAATAGGAATAAAATTATATAAAACGGAAGCCGTAGGGCGTAGGCCCGTATTTGTTTTATCCAAAAAATGTTATAATCATAGTATCGAGTCCATTTTTACTTCCCCGATCTATGTATATTGGAAAGTATATTGTAATCGTATGATTTTTTGACAGTTCGAGATTTTGGTGAATCTTCACAGTTTAGAACCTACTGAACCCAAAAAAACATAATTTAAATAAAACTCGGTCTGTCACTCTGTCTGTCTGGATATTGGATAACTTAAAAACGCGTTGGAAATTTGGACTGAAAAACTGACTTCAATTTCGTTAATGAGCTTTATTCAACCGGTGGTACCAACTTTATAAACATACCTTTTTTATTTTTACTATCGTGTGTGGTATTAAATTAAAGCTCACGACCTCTCGCCAAATTCTGCTTATTATACTAATCTAATAAATAGTTTTATTTACATTTTAATAATTTCATGTTCATGTAATTAAGTATACGACTGTCATAATAATTCAAATTTTGTGTAGAAACCAATTTCATATGATCATGGACAAAAATACTGCAATTTCAAAAAAGTAGAATATTAATTGTACACACACACACAACCAGTGGTACCAACTTTATAAACATAACTTATTTATTTTTATCAAAATACTATCGTGTGTGGTATCAAATTAAAAGCTCTCGGGAAAATAATTCTAGTAGAAAAATAAAAATAACATTTCAACGGTCGTCAATTTTTTATAAAAATTATTCAAATTATACCGAGTTTGGTGTCAGTTTAAAGCTCTCGGGGAAATAAGTTTAGTAAAAATGTAAAAAATGACATTTATATACATTTATATACTAGAATTATTTTTCAAAAAAATATTAAATTATTTTCAAATGTATTATCAAATTAAAGTTCTCTGGGAAAAAAATTTAGTCGAAGAATCAAAAATAACATTTAAACGATTGTCAGTTCTTTTTACCTCTCGCCTTATATTCTAGGGCGGGAGGTATATATGTGACGGGTTGAAATTTTCGAGTGTGAGTTTTTAATGAATAAGTACGTTTTACGATCCATAGAATAGGAATAAAGTATTTTCGAGATTGTGTGTGTTGTGTGTGTGCATTTTTTTTTGACAGTCCCAAAAATAGATGTTATCACAAAGTATCACAAATTCATCGAATTTGATGTTAAATTAAATGGTTAGAGCGTTAATAAAGAAGCACTAGGTAGCTTTTAAAATTATTGAAAATAATGGTCGACAATCTGCATTTTGTGTTTATCGAAAAAATTATAGAATAATACCGAGTTTGACATTTAGTTACCAGGTGGACACTAATTTTATAATATTGTTGAAAATGGCGGCCACCGTTGGTAAATTGTTTTTATTAAAAAATTATATACTCATATCGAGTTTGATATCAAATTCAAGGGCTGGATAAGAACTACCTAATTAATAACATGATTTAAAATGGTGGCCGACGATTAAAATTTGTTTTTATCAAAAACAGTACAGAATTATATCGAGTTTGTATCAAATTAAGGGCTGAACATGGGCTACTTAATTAATTAATATAATAATTTAAAATGGTCAGGTGAGCAGTAGGTAATTTACAAAATTGTTGAAAATGGCGGTCAACGATTTTCGTTTGTTATTATTAAAACATTATTGATTCAAATCGAATTTGATATCAAATCAAAGGGCTAAATAGAGGCTACCTTATTATTAAAATTATTTAAAATGGTGACCGAAAATTGGTATTTGTTTTTGTCAAGAACAATATAAAATTATATCGAGTTTGATGTCAAATTAAAGTGCTAGATAAGAGCTAATTAATTAATAAAATGATTTAAAATGGTGGCCGACGATTGTCATTTCTTTTTATAAAAATGTCAGAATCCTATTGAGTAGGTTTGATAACAAATTAAATGTCTTGATGAGGGCTGTTACAGGATTGTTCAAAATGGAAACCGACGATCGTCATTTGTTTATATATCATAAAATTGTTCAAATCACATTGATTTTGATATTAAAGTAAAGGCCTTGATAATGAGGACTGATTTATACAATAAGTGATAAAAATGATAGTGGACGATTAGCTTCTGTTTTTTACTTCCCCGATCTATGTAATAGAGGGAAGTATTGTAATCGTGATTTTTTGACAGTTCGAGATTTTGGTGAATCTTCACGTTTTAGACTCTAATGAGCCCAAAAAACATAATTTAAAAAAAGTCGGTCTGTAAGTCTGTCGGTCTGTTAGTCTGTCTGGATGTTGCATAACTTAAAAACGCGTTGGAATTTTGGACTGAAATTTTATATTTAAGATCTTGACCCAATTTCTGACTTCAAGTTCGTTAATGAGCTTTATTCAACCAGTGATACCAACTTTATAAACATAACTTTTTTTATTTTTATCAAATTATCAAAGCTCTCGAGAAAAGAATTCTAGTAGAAAAACAAAAATAACATATAAACGATCGTCAATTTTTTTTAAAAATAAATTATTCAAATTATGCCGAGTGTCATGGTATCAATTCAAAGCGCTCGGGGAGATAAGTTTAGTAAAAATGTAAAAAATAATAGTTATGTGATTTTCAATCGTTTCTCAAAAAATGAGTCAATTTTTTTTATTCAACCAGTGGTACCAACTTTATAATCATAACTTTTTTTATTTTTATCAAAATACTATCGTGTGTGGTATCAAATTAAAGCATTCGGGAACATAATTCTAGTAGAAAAATAAAAACAACATTTAACCGATCGTCAATGGTTTTTTTAAATAAATTATTCAAATTATAGCGAGTTTGGTGTCAATTTAAAGCGCTCGGGGAGATAAGTTTAGTAAAAATGTAAAAATGACATTTATGTGATATTCAATTTTTTCTCAAACAATTATTCATATTTCTTCAAGTGTATTATCAAAAGTTCTCTGAAGAAAAAATTTACTTGGAGAATTAATAACAACATTTAAACGATGGTCAGTTGTTTTTATCTCCCGCATTATATTCTATAAGAGGAGGTATTGTGAGGAGTTACAATTTTCGAGTGTGAGTTTTTAGTGAATAAGTACGTTTTACAATCCATAGAATACGAATAAAGTATTTTAGAGATGATGTCTGTGCGCGGTTGTGTGTATGTTACAATATTTTGTGGACGATAACTCAAAAAATATCAAACATTTAACAACCAAATTTTACATTTAAGGTTTTAATACAAATCTTAAGGCGGGCATGTAGCTGTATGAGAAAGAGGTATATTATATTTGTATAATATTGAATCTAATACTAACGTAAGATCATTGAAATTTTTTTACGACAATATTTAATATTCATTCTACAGTGCGACGCATCGATTTTTCCAAATTTTTTCATAGTATTGTTTAAAAAAATGCCTAATAAAGAGAAAAATACTACTTTTACATGTTTAATTTAGGGCATTTTAAATACAAAATCTATTAAAATTCATGCGTCGCACTGTAGATATATGTTTAAGCTGATTCTTTTATATATTTGAAATTTTTTTAAACCATAATTAATGAGAAAATCAATAAAAACCATCAAATTTTCTTGGATCCACGTCTTCATTGGAATTAATTTTTGTTTTTTTGATTGTTGATGGAATGGTAGTTTGACAGATGTCATTTAATGATATTTACAATTTTATGATTTTAAATGCATTTATTTTAATTTTGTAGTAATTTGTAAATTATTTCAAGTACTAAGAGAAAGAACGTAAATTTTTAAAATATTTTCGTTCATTTTTATACTATTTTTAGAAAAATGTATTTAATTTTGACATTTAATAAAAGTACAGATTTTACAAAATAATTTAGGATCCAAGTGGGTAGATTTTATTGGAAAAAATTAGAAGAATGACTGAGCGATAGTATGACAGCTGTCATTTACTGACGTTTACCATTTGAAATTTCAGATGGATTTATTTTAAGTAATAGATATAATACGAGTAATTTGTAAATTATAACAGGTAAAAAATGTTGGAGCACAAATGTTTTTAACATTTTCATCAATTTTAATATTATTTTTAAAAAAATTAATTTATTTTGACAGTCACTTAAAAATACAGTCACATTAAAAGGCATTAGGAGTTTTAATAGTAGGTACATTCAAAGTAAAAATTATAACCAGTTTTATTTTTACCGCATGTATTCACAAAACCATCGACTTTGGTATCAAATTAAAGGGCTAAATGTGGGCTACTTTATAAAATCGTTAAAAATGGCAACCGACAATAGTTTTTTTTTTGTTTTCTTGGAAATAATGATAAATGACAATTTCTTAAATTTATATACCTACCTACTCAAGTTTGATATACACATAACATTTACTGTGTCTGCCAAACTTATATTCTTGCTTAAGAATGATGTATAGAGGTAAGTATATTGCAATCGTGATTTTTTGACAGTTCGAGATTTTGGTGAATCTTCACAGTTTAGAACCCACAACTACAACCTACTGAACCCAAAAAACATAATTTAAAGAAAAGTCGGTCTGTCACTCTGTCAGTCTGTCTGGATATTGGATAACTTAAAAACGCGTTGGAATTTTGGACTGAAATTTTATATTTAACATCTTGAGCCAAAAACTGACTTCAATTTCGTTAATGAGCTTTATTCAACCGGTGGTACCAACATTATAAATATAACTTTTTTATTTTTATCAAAATAGTATCGTGTGTAGTATTAAATTAAAGCTCTCGGGAAAATAATTCTAGTAGAAAAAAATCTGATGTGGTTAGCACACGACTAGAGATGGGTCACTGGGAATTTCCCGTGGGGAATTCTTTTTTTTCCCGGGAAAATTCCCGGGAATTTCCCTAGACACGTTTCCCGGGAAAAAATCGGGAATTTCATTTTGGAAATTTCCCGGGAATAAATAGGGAAATTCCCGAACGGAAAATCTCGATAGCGATAATAAACGGAGAATTTTAACGCATGCGCTGCATTACCGACATGCTTCAACCTGTTCAGACCTTTTTCTTGGAACATTTAGCAATGTTCCATTATTATTTAAACTTGGTTAGTAGTTACTGCTCACTGCTCGTCTGCTTGGATGAGGATACCGAAGACGATGATATCCACTCTCTGTCCGACATTGATGATTCTAAATTCTAATCACGTATAATATACATATAATATTGATATTATTATTATTATATAATAAACATTATGACATAATTGTTATTTAATTTTCTTTATTTTTGAAATAAAAATGTTGTTGTGCCTATGATTATTATAAGAAAATTTATCGTAAATTTTTTCACAGGAATTCCCCGGAAAATTTCCCCGGAAATTCCTCGGGAATTGCCCGGAAATTCCCCAGAAAAGTTCCCGGGAAATATCCTGGGAAATTTCCCGAAATATTCGTTCCCGGGAATTTACCCATCACTACACACGACCTCTCGCCAAATTCTGCTTATTATACTAATCTAATAAACAGTTTTACTTACATTTTAATAGTATCATGTTCATGTAATTATGTAAACGACTGTCATAATAATTCAAATTTTCTGTAGAAACCAATTGAACATACACACACACAACCAGTGGTACCAACTTTATATACATAACTTATTTATTTTTATCAAAATACTATCGTGTGTGGTATCAAATTAAAAGCTCTGGGGAAAATAATTCTAGTAGAAAAATAAAAATAACTTATAAATTATTCAAATTATACCGAGTTTGGTGTCAGTTTAAAGCTCTTGGGGAGATAAGTTTAGTAAAAATGTAAAAAATGACATTTATGCGATTTTCAATTATTTTTCAAAAAAATATTCAATTTTCTTCTTTGGGAAAAAATTTAGTCGAAGAATCAAAAATAACATTTAAACAATGGTCAGTTATTTTTACCTCTCGCCTTATATTCTATAAGGGGATGTATTTAGCCTAGTCAAAATCGACAATAAATTCGCAAAGCATGATGTATCTCTGATTTTTAGTATTTTGTTTGGACCCATTAGGGCTATGTACACCCAAGTTTGCAACTCTCAGATTCTGCTCTATATCTCCCAATCCATGCTTTTTTCGTCGAAAGCTATTCTATACATTTTTTAAGAGCATTAAATTTGTGACAAAGTAAGCCCAACCGGAGCTCTATACGTATAATAGTTTCCGAGATATGGCACTTTGCAAATAGGCCTGTTTTTCCAAAAATTGAAAGTTGGGAAATTTTGGCTTTTTTTGTAATTTTGAGGTATAACTTCTGAACGGATAAAGATATTGACTTCCGGTTTCTTTTATTAAATTCTACGAACATTTCTATATAAAATACGTTATTTTAAATACTTTTTAGGACATTCATGAAGCCAAAATATAAATTTTTTTTTTTGAAAAGTTTTTAAATATTTTGTATTTATTGTGTTTAATGTGCTGTAACTTCTGAACTGATAAAGATATCGACTTCCGGTTTATCACATTAAATTATACGAACATTTCTCCATAAAATGCAGTATTTTATTTTTTTTGGGTATTTATTAAACCAAAATAGGTATCAAATGTTTTTTCACGAGAAAATTGAGAAATTTTTAAATTTGTAATATTTTGTTTTTAATTGTGCTTAACGAGCTGTAACTTCTGAACGAAAAAAAATATCGACATCCGGTTGTGTTTATTAAATTCTACGAACGTTTGTCCATAACATACATTATTTTTAAAACTTTTTAGGTCGTTCAATAAGCCTAAATATCAAATGTTTTTCCGAGAGAAAGTAAAGAAATTTTTAATAATTGCTGTATTTAATATACTGAAACTTCTGCACGGATAAAGTTATCGAATTTCGGTGTCTTGCATTAAATTCTACGAACATTTCTCCATAAGATGCAGTATTAAATTTTTTTTTGGGTATTTATCAAGCCAAAATATTTAATGTTTTTTCAAGAGAAAATTGAGAAATTTTTATACTTTTAATATGTATTGTGTTTAATGAGCTGTAACTTATGAACGGATAAAAATATTGACTTCCGGTTGCTTTTATTAAATTCAACGAACATTTCTCCATAAGATAAATTATTTCAAAAACTTTTTAGGTCGTTCATTAAGCCTAAATATAAAATGTTTTTCCGAGACAAAGTAAAGAAATTTTTAATAATTATTGTGTTTAATGTACTGTAACTTCTTAAATTAAATTCTACGCACATTTCTCCATAAGATGTAGTATTTAAATATTTTTTTGGGTATTTATTAAACCAAAATATCAAATGTTTTTCAAAAGAAAATTGAGAAATTTTTAAATTTTTAATAAATTTGTGTTTGTAACTTCTGAACGAATAAAATTATCGACTTCCGGTATCTTTTATTACATTCTACGAACATTTCTCTATAAAATACATTATTTTAAAAACTTTTTGAGCTCGGTGCGCGGAGATAAGAAACCGGATACACTATACGTGAAAGAGTAGGTGAAGATTGGAAGGTTGGAAGGGGGGTACCTACCTACAATTTATGGAATTTACATACCTCCTATATGATCATAATACGTTTTGCATGTTTAAATCTCACTTCATGCACCAAAAAAGTGGTTAGGTACAATTCTGGGAAAATGCGATTTTACCTTATATGGTTTTTTTTTTGGGATTTTGAGAGAACTACGAGGCTTATAGACCCCGCTCTACGCTTAATTTAAAGCAAATCAAATTGTCAACAAATTATATTATACAAGTTCTACTCGTAGGATCAATGGTTTCGACGAAATTTCTGTCCAAAGAAGGTCTAAAATTAAAATTGACAATATTTGAAAAAATTGGCCTATTTTCAAAGTGCCGTAATTCGGTAAACAATTGACCTACAGAGCTCTGGTTGGGCTTAATTTGTCACAAATTGAATGTTGTTAAAAAATGTATAGAATAGCTTTCGCCGAAGAATGCATGGATTAGGAGATATAGAGCAGAATCTGAAAAAAGTCCGAAAATTTCGCGGTTTTTCGTGTATAAAAATTTTTCCACAACTTTTTGAGAGTTGCAAACTTGGGTACACATAGCCTTAATGGGTCCAAACAACATCAGAGATACATCACGCTTTACGAATTTAGCGAATTTTTGTGTCGATTTTGACTGGGCTAATTTGTGACGGGTTAAAATTTTTTAGTGAATAAGTACGTTTTACGATCCATAGAATACGAATAAAGTATTTTCGAGATTGTGTGTGTGCGTGTGCGTGCGCGTGCGTGTGTGTGTTTTGTGTACAACATTCAGAGTAAAAATTATTAACATTTTTTAAAATAAAAATGCAAATAAGGAACTTTTCACCGGAAAGTATCACAAATTCATCTAGTTTGATGTTAAATTAAAGGGTTAGAGCGTTAATAAAGAAGCACTAGGAAGCTTTTAAAATTATTGAAAATGATGGTCGACATTTTGCATTTTGTGTTTATCGAAAAAATTATACAATAATAGGTACCGAGTTTGACATTAAGTAACCAGGTGGGCACTAATTTTTTAAAATTGATGAAAATTGCGGCCACCGGTGGTAAGTTGTTTTTATTAAAAAATTATATAATAATATCGAGTTCGATATCAAATTCAAGGGCTGGATAAGTACTACCTAATTAATAACATGATTTAAAATGGTGGCTGACGATTAAAATTTGTTTTTATCAAAAACAGTACAGAATTATATCGAGTTTGTATCAAATTAAGGGCTGAACATGGGCTACTTAATTTTAAAAATAATTTAAAAAGGTCAGGTAAGCTCTACTTTACAAAATTGTTGAAAATGGCGGTCAACGATTTTCGTTTGTTTTTATCAAAAAATTATTGAGTCAAATCGAATTTGATATCAAATCAAAGGGCTAAATAGAGGCTACCTAATTAATAAAATTATTTAAAATGGTGACCGAAAGTTGGTATTTGTTTTTGTCAAGAACAATATAAAATTATATCGAGTTTGATGTCAAATTAAAGTGCTAGATAAGGGCTAATTAATTAATAAAATGATTTAAAATGGTGGCCGACGATTGTCATTTGTTTTTATAGAAATGTCAGAATCCTATTGAGGTATGATATCAAATTAAAGCTGCGATTCTGTGCAAAACTATAAGTTTTACAGATTTGTAAATCTGTAAATATTAAGGGCTAAATATAGGTTACCTAATTAATAAAATTATTTAAAATGGTGACCGCAAGTTTGGTATTTGTTTTTCTCAAGAACAATATAAAATTATATTGAGTTTGATGTCAAATTAAAGTGCTAGATAAGGGCTAATTCATTAATAAAATGATTTAAAATGGTGGCCGACGATTGTCATTTGTTTTTATAAAAATGTCTGAATCCTATTGAGGTATGATATCAAATTAAATGTCTTGATGAGGGCTGTTATAGGATTGTTCAAAATGGAAACCGACGATCGTCATTTGTTTATATCATAAAATTGTTCAAATCATATTGATTTTGATATCAAAGTATAAAGGTCTTGATGATGAGGACTGATTTACACAATGAGTGATAAAAATGATAGTGGATGATTAGCTTCTGTTTTTTTTTTCAAAATAATAGAATCATTTCAAATTTGATATCAAATTAAAGGTTTTGATAAGGGTTGACAATATTGTTCAAAATGACGTTTAACAATCGTCTTTTGTTTTTAAAAATAATAAATATTATATTGAAGAAGGAAGTTGAATAATTTAAAGTTGTAAATAAATAATTATAATTTCATCATAAGAAAAGATTACATTTTTTTCGGTAGAGTCTAAGTGTTAAAATTGTTACAATTGCGGGTCGTAACGCTTCGTGTATACTAAAGGCATGATGCACTATATTTTCAGTAGCTTAGCAACCGTTTTTCAAATCGCCTACAGCCTGAAAGGTTTGACCGATTTTGATGAACTTTTTTTATTTGATAGAGATTAATGAGACGTAGGTAGTGCTTTTTGAGTATATAAATATTGTAGATGACGTGGTAGTCGAAGGACAGTTGAAAAACAGTGACTTTTTGAGTCCTTGGATACGGTCATTTCTAATTAAATAAATTTATGTGTCTTATTATTGATCAATAGAGGATGGTTCATTCTATAATTTTGCCAAATATCCAGACAATCGGTGCCATAATAGCATAGATATTAATTAATAACTGAAAATTTCACAAAAAAGTGGTGAGAGAGTGCCATGATTATATTTGTTATATAAATTTTTTAATAAAAAATAAATAAAATTTAAACACAAAGTTGTCCGATTCATGTCGTGTTTGATATCATATAAATGCATTTTTGAAAAAGGCTTTTGAAAAAAGAAATCGAAAATGGCCGCCAATCAACGGCCATCATTTTGAACACGAAGTTGTCCGACCTATGTCTTTGTTTGGTATCATATGAAAGCATTTGCAAAGGACTTTCGAAAAAAGAAATCCAAAATGGCCGCCATTCAACGTCCACAATTTTGAACACGAAGATGTCCGACCTATGTTGTGTATGGTATCATATGAAACCATTTGAAAAGGACTTTCAAAAAAGAAATCCAAAATGGTCGCCATTCAACGTCCACCATTTTGAACACGAAGTTGTCTGAACCATGTCGTATTTGGTATCATATGAAAGTAATTGAAAAGGACTTTCCAAAAAGAAAAAATTGGCCGCCATTCAACGTCCAACACGACTTTCGAAAAAAGAAATTGAAATTGGTAGCCAATCAACAGCCACCATTTTAAACACAAAATAATATTCATTACATCCAATCGATTACGATTGCCATAGAAGTGTTAAAGAACTCTTACGAAAAACTTTGTTTGTTGAGGGGAATTTTTTTAAATTAATAAATATCATTCTATGATTGAAAATTGTTTTTTACAAAAAAAAATTATATTCAAACATCAAATTTTGTTTTGTATCAAATTAAGAGTATTTGTGATAGCTAATATAGGTATATGATAAAAAAATTGTGTCGGATGATCTTCTTTTGTTTAAAATCCGGTATTTTATTACAAGTTAATAGCTGTCAATGTCACAGTGACATTTAAAATTCAAGAATTTTAATCTAAATGTGAAATTTGATTCATTTGAGGCCCGAAGGGCCGAATCACCCCAGGGGCAGCGGATCTTAAGCCCGCAAGGCGGGCGAATCTCCACTGTCGCTCGGCAGCGCGACCTAGCCGAAGGCCCGCGTAGCGGGGCCTGACGCTAGTCATATATATTAAAAGGGAATGGAGGATCTATACTTTCATCATGAAACTTTCATGATCTCTATATGGTTCAAGTTTTTATGAAATTTTTTTTTCTACTTATAGATATATGTTTAAAGCTGATTCTTTTATATATTTGGAAATTTTTTAAACCATAATTAATGAGAAAAACCATAAAAACCATCAAATTTTCTTGGATCCAAGTCTTCATTGGAATTAATTTTTGTTTTATTGATTGTTGATGGAATGGTAGTTTGACAGATGTCATTTTGTGATATTTACAATTGTAGCAAGTCCTAGTCATCACAATTAAGTATGTGCGACGTCAGTCATTAGTTTAATAGGTCAGAGTTACCAAATAAATATAAATAAATATGTTTGTATTGCTAATACTAGTTTTGCTGACTAAGGACTTGTACATGAGTATAAATAAGATATAGATAGGGTAATAGGGAGTTCCAATTCAGTTGCGTTCCGATTCCAGTATGTGACAGCATAGAGATAAGGGTTATCGTAAGATGGTATTATTACTGTTATTATTATATTATTATTATTATTATTCATTAAATATACTTTTGTAACCTTTGAGTATTAATTGATACTAGTTTCCCAGTCTCGACAAGGACCCAACAACTTATTATTTGTACACCCAATGTGGGAGGTACATAATTGGTGGCAACGGTGCAAATCTGTTGTCAACCCAATTAGGGTGTTACATATTGGTGGCAACGGTGGAATCTGTTGTCAGCCCAATTTGGGTGGTACATATTGGTGGCAGCGGTTTCGGATTTTTGTCAGACCAGAATGGCCGATACACTTGTATTTGGTTTCACTCGCGGGAGACTAGTATTCTAGTTCAAAAAGTAGTATTTATCTCAAAATTTAGTAAGAATTTATAGTAATCAAATTTCAAAATTAGTGGTACTTGTGATAATCAAAATTTAAATGTGAGTTGTGCAGGTGATGATTATGTTGGGTGTAAGGAATTGAACAAATTGTGAAGTCAGAAAATTTCCATGTATTATGGCTATGGCAGTAAGTGAATTTAAAGAGAAATATGAAGATATGTGGAAATATGTTGTTATTTTATTTTGAAACCGTCGACCTGGCACGACTGAGTGATTTTGATTAATTCAGATTTTTGTTTTTGAAATTGTTGATTTTTAAATTGTGTCTATGCTGTTACCACTGGCGGGACGTAAGGAATTGGGACTCATTTGGTAAGTGTAAAAATTTATGTTGTCACATATATAAACACAATTTATTTTCAAAATTTAGTAAAAATTAAAATTTTGTGCTTAAAAAAAATAATTTTGCTTTGAATTTATCAATCATTGATTTATTGTAACTTGAATTAATCGCGATTTTTAATTTATAACATTACAAAAATTTTATATTATGAAACACGTAACAACGATAAGACTAAGGTGCTGAGAACAGCAAAAATATTAACGCAACGACACAAGATGACGTAATCACACATGACAAGGTAGAACAGACCGATTACGTAGAAAAGAGATAGGTCAAGTACTGCGAAAATGCAAGTATTGAATTATTTAAGGTAATACGTCATATCAGTGATCAAGATCTGATCAATCCCGGTCACGATTGGATGATAGAGCCTAAATATGAATAACAACAACGAGGGTAATAATTAAGATGACAATTGAAGTGACAGCCAAGCAACCGAGGTGTTTGTGAAGAAACACGAAGGAATCGTGAGTACGTGAGTTAATAAGAGGTAGTATTTTTTAAAGTTGTACACAGGGGTTGTGTGACAACAATGTGTGGTAAATGATTCCACATGAGTCAGGAGAACTCAGCGCTGAAGTAAAATTTGCAAGAGAATTTTACTCTTAAATTCTGAAAAAACGCAAGCTAAGCGCTAAGCGTAATGTGATAGAAGAATTTAAATTGACGAAAACGGTATTATAGTTTTTTGGCGGTATAAAGCTAATGTACAAGTTACAGGCGGGCCAATATAATACGTTTAAATTTGTGAAATTGTGCACAGATAGGTGTGACAATAAAGTATATGGTTCCGGCTGGACGAAAAACAGAGTATTATTACCCAATTTAAAACGTTGTTTGCATTTAAAATTTTACTATTATTTCTTTTTGTAATACTTAATTTTCAATTTTGAACTTGTTTTTTGATTACTGTGGATTTAAATAAAATTAATTTTGTGATATTTTTAAAGTTTAGTTGTTAAATGGAATCGGGCGTAAGGAAGTATTAGATAGCTTAGTTAAAAGTTAATTTATTTTTGTTAGTGTTTTAAGAACGAGACCAGACACTAGTATCCAATATTGAGGTGACACAAGAGCCAATGCGGGACCACCCTCAAAGAGATAGAGTTCTGCAGAGCAACCAGATGGGTATATACCAAATCAAGGAAGGGGGAGTCCGGCTGTTAACGATTCATTGAAGAAGACGTCTCCCTCAATACAGAAAAAGTGTGAAGTGTTATGGTCCTAGGAGACACTAAGTGTAGTTTAAGGAAATTGTGCCCCTTTCAGGAAGCAAATTTCTGAAGCTGGGAGGTATGTAGCAAGTCCTAGTCATCACAATTAAGTATGTGCGACGTCAGTCATTAGTTTAATAGGTCAGAGTTACCAAATAAATATAAATAAATATGTTTGTATTGCTAATACTAGTTTTGCTGACTAAGGACTTGTACATGAGTATAAATAAGATATAGATAGGGTAATAGGGAGTTCCAATTCAGTTGCGTTCCGATTCCAGTATGTGACAGCATAGAGATAAGGGTTATCGTAAGATGGTATTATTACTGTTATTATTATATTATTATTATTATTATTCATTAAATATACTTTTATACTTTTGTAACCTTTGAGTATTAATTGATACTAGTTTCCCAGTCTCGACAAGGACCCAACAACTTATTATTTGTACACCCAATGTGGGAGGTACATAATTGGTGGCAACGGTGCAAATCTGTTGTCAACCCAATTAGGGTGTTACATATTGGTGGCAACGGTGGAATCTGTTGTCAGCCCAATTTGGGTGGTACACAATTTTATGATTTTAAATGCATTTATTTTAATTTTGTAGTAATTTGTAAATTATTTCAAGTACTAAGAGAGAGACCATAAATTTTTAAAATATTGTTGTTAATTTTTATACAATTTTTAGAAAAATTTATTTCATTTTGACATTTATTAAAAGTACAGGTTTTACAAAATTATTTAGGATCCAAGTAGGTAGATTTTATTGGAAAAAATTAGAAGAATGACTGACCGGTTGTATGACAGAAGTCATTTACTGACGTTTACAGTTTGAAATTTCAGATGGATTTATTTTAAGGAATAGATATAATACAAGTAATTTGTAAATTATAACCGGTAAAGAATGTTGGAGCACAAATGTTTTTAACATTTTCATCAATTTTAATATTATTTTAAAAAAAATTAATTTATTTTGACAGTCACTTAAAAGTACAGTCACATTAAAAGGCATTAGGAGTATTAATAGTAGGTACATTCAAAGTAAAAATTATAACCAGTTTTTTGTAACTTCCGGTTTTATAATTTTACCGGATGTTTTCACAAAATCATTGACTTTGGTATCAAATTAAAGGGCTAAATGTGGGCTACTTTATAAAATAGTTAAAAATGGCGACCGACGATCGGTTTTTGTTTTCATGGAAATAATAATAAATGATAATTTCTTAAATTTATATAGGTACCTAATCAAGTTTGATATACACATAACATTTACTGTGCCTGCCAAACTTACATTCTTGCTTAAGAATGATGTAGTATAAAATTATATAAAACGGAGGCCGTAGGCCCCGCATTTGTTTTATCCAAAAAAAGTTATAATCATAGTATCGAGTCCATTTTTACTTCCCCGATCTATGTATACAGGAAAGTATATTGTAATCGTATGATTTTTTGACAGTTCGAGATTTTGGTGAATCTTCACAGTTTAGAACCTACTGAACCCAAAAAACATAATTTAAATAAAACTCGGTCTGTCACTCTGTCTGTCTGTCTGGATATTGGATAACTTAAAAACGCGTTGGAAATTTGGACTGAAATTTTATATTTAAAATCTTGAGCCAAAAACTGACTTCAATTTCGTTATTGAGCTTTATTCAACCGGTGGTACCAACTTTATAAAAATACCTTTTTTATTTTTATCAAAATACTATCGTGTGTGGTATTAAATTAAAGTTCTCGGGAAAATAATTCTAGTAGAAAAAAATCTGATGTGGCCAGCACACGACCTCTCGCCAAATTCTACTTATTATACTAATCTAATAAATAGTTTTATTTACATTTTAATAATTTCATGTTCATGTAATTAAGTATACGACTGTCATAATAATTCAAATTTTGTGTAGAAACCAATTTCATATGATCATGGACAAAAAGATACTGCAATTTCAAAAAAGTAGAATATTAATTGTACACACACACACAACCAGTGGTACCAACTTTATAAACATAACTTATTTATTTTTATCAAAATACTATCGTGTGTGGTATCAAATTAAAAGCTCTCGAGAAAATAATTCTAGTAGAAAAATAAAAATAACATTTCAACGATCGTCAATTTTTTATAAAAATTATTCAAATTATACCGAGTTTGGTGTCAGTTTAAAGCTCTCGGGGAAATAAGTTTAGTAAAAATGTAAAAAATGACATTTATGCGATTTTCAATTATTTTTCAAAAAAATATTCAATTATTTTCAAATGTATTATCAAATTAAAGTTCTCTGGGAAAAAAATTTAGTCGAAGAATCAAAAATAACATTTAAACGATTGTCAGTTCTTTTTACCTCTCGCCTTATATTCTATAAGGGGAGGTATTTGTGACGGGTTGAAATTTTCGAGTGTGAGTTTTTAATGAATAAGTACGTTTTACGATCCATATAATAGGAATAAAGAATTTTCGAGATTGTGTGTGTGTTGTGTGTGTGCATTTTTTTTTGACTGTCCCAAAAATAGATGTTAGAAGTTTAAGATCATTCAGAGTAAAATTATTACCATATTTAAAAATAGAAAAGTAAATAAGGAACTTTTTCACCGGAAAGTATCACAAATTCATCGAATTTGATGTTAAATTAAAGGGTTAGAGCGTTAATAAAGAAGCACTAGGTAGCTTTTAAAATTATTGAAAATGATAGTCGACAATCTGCATTTTGTGTTTATCGAAAAAATTATAGAATAATACCGAGTTTGACATTTAGTTACCAGGTGGGCACTAATTTTATAATATTGTTGAAAATGGCGGCCACCGATGGTAAATTGTTTTTATTAAAAAATTATATAATCATATCGAGTTTGATATCAAATTCAAGGGCTGGATAAGAACTACCTAATTAATAACATGATTTAAAATGGTGGCCGACGATTAAAATTTGTTTTTATCAAAAACAGTACAGAATTATATCGAGTTTGTATCAAATTAAGGGCTGAACATGGGCTACTTAATTAATTAATATAATAATTTAAAATGGTCAGGTGAACAGTAGGTAATTTACAAAATTGTTTAAAATGGCGGTCAACAATTTTCGTTTGTTATTATTAAAACATTATTGATTCAAATCGAATTTGATATCAAATCAAAGGGCTAAATAGAGGCTACCTTATTATTAAAATTATTTAAAATGGTGACCGAAAATTGGTATTTGTTTTTGTCAAGAACAATATAAAATTATATCGAGTTTGATGTCAAATTAAAGTGCTAGATAAGAGCTAATTAATTAATAAAATGATTTAAAATGGTGGCCGACGATTGTCATTTCTTTTTATAAAAATGTCAGAATCCTATTGAGTAGGTTTGATATCAAATTAAATGTCTTGATGAGGGCTGTTACAGGATTGTTCAAAATGGAAACCGACGATCGTCATTTGTTTATATCATAAAATTGTTCAAATCACATTGATTTTGATATTAAAGTAAAGGCCTTGATAATGAGGACTGATTTACACAATAAGTGATAAAAATGATAGTGGACGATTAGCTTCTGTTTTTTACTTCCCCGATCTATGTAATAGAGGGAAGTATTGTAATCGTGATTTTTTGACAGTTCGAGATTTTGGTGAATCTTCACGTTTTAGACCCTAATATGGCGCGCCGTTTCGAAAAAAATTATTCACATTATAAATATATTTAGTTGGTGTTAAAATATAGATTTGGTTACTAAAATATAATAATAATTGATAAAATATATTTATTTTGAGTTAAAATATTATATCTTTACTATTATTACCTCTCGCCACTCATATCTGTAAGAGAGGTATTGTAATCATGCTAAAATTTCGATAGTGAGTTTTCAATGGATAAGCACGTTTTGAGGTCCCTAGAACACGATTTTGATAATTTCGCGATGATGTCTGTGTGTGTGTCTGTGTGTGTGTGTGTGTGTGTGTGTGTGTGTGTGTGTGTGTGTGTGTGTGTGTGTGTCTGTGTGTCAGGATGGATGTTGGAGGTACGATAACTCAAATACCACTGAATAAAAAAATTTGAAATTTTGTATATAATATTCTGACACCCTAGATTAGATCTGATTAGATTTTGGTGTTGATCGTGCTACCGGAAGTGGTAGTTTCTTGAAGATCTGAAGAGTTTTTCTGGAATATCCTCACAATTTATGAATTAATAGGAATTTTTGTAATAACATTGTATACTAAATGTTACTGTCTACAATATGTATTCAAAACGTTGTTTCTATCTAGCACAATTTTCCAATTACAAGAAGTTAAAAATTCTACAAATTTGTTACAATTTTGATTTATCTGCCTACCTATGGAAACAAAAAATAAAATATTTGAGTGTTAATGTCATATAAATTTTTGACTTTTTGGCAAATTGAAATGGAAAATATGAAATGTCATTTAGTATTTATAAGGTGATAATAAACTTTAATAATATTATAAATACTACAATTCCCGAATTCCCTTCTAGTACAATGGTATATTTGTGAGTAAGTACCTTCATACACACTTAGTAAAATAGTAGAGTATATGGCGAGAGGTCATGTGTTGGCCACATCGGATTTTATTATTTTGTAATACACAAAATATTTTTTAATACAGTTACAAAATAATTTTTTCACGAACGGCGAGTGCTGTTATTTAATATAGATTCGAGCATGAAACATTTTCCGTCAGATGGATCCTGTGTCGCTCTTATAAGGCACGGGCACGTTACACAACATCACCACAAAAGGTAATCGCTCTACTAACTGTCATTATCATCGGTGGTAGCGCTATCACAGATGATAATCACTTATAATATTACCCTAGAATATAATAGCACTTTTATAAGATTTGTGAGATGAGAGTATCTTCAGTTTGACAATTAGTAGATCGCCCGTGCCTTATAAGAGCGACACAGGAGACATTTTTATGACGCGTGATGTATTCTATTTTTTTAAATCGGCAATTAAGCTTAAAATTATAAAAAAATTAGGTTTGCATAAATCATCAGAGCTGTGACAAATTTTAGAAAAAGTTGTCATGACAAGTAAACAAAGTTGATGTGAATGTGAAATTTGATTCATTTGAGCCCCGAAGAGCCGAATCCCTCCAGGGTCCGCGGAGCTTGAGCACGCGAAGCGGTCGAATCCCCCCTGTCGCGCGGTAGCGCGACCTAGCCGCAGACCCGCATAGCGGGGCCTGACGCTATCCATATATTAAAAGAGCTTCCATATATTAAAAGAACTTGAGTTCACTATATTTCTTTCAAGTTGAAACTTTTCAGAACGTCTAGAAGTTAAATGGTTTAAGCGATTTTTATGAATTTTTTTTATAAAATAGATATTTATTTAGACTATATTCTTACATATGTTTTGGATTTTTTAAATTCATAATGTATGAGAAATTTTTAAAAAACATGCATTTAGTGGCCATTTTCATATTAGATTGAGCTATCCATGTAATTTTTAAGATGAATAACGAAAGTTGATGGTTTGACAGTTGTCATCTTAT
Source organism: Agonum fuliginosum (assembly GCA_947534325.1). Classification (NCBI taxonomy): domain Eukaryota; kingdom Metazoa; phylum Arthropoda; class Insecta; order Coleoptera; family Carabidae; genus Agonum; species Agonum fuliginosum. The sequence continues at coordinate 41,625,004 of OX384030.1, read as the reverse complement.
TAATACTAGACAGGATGATAATACACCATGTTTATCATGATTTTGAAATTAATGTAAGTACCTAACCTATATAACTTAAGTGTAGATGTGTTTTTATAGTTCAAAAATTGTGTATTTAAAAATTTAAAAATTTTTGACGTAAAAATGCACTCTGAAGTTATCTACCTATAATAAAAATAATGTCAAAAAATATTTACAGTCAAAATGACGTTTTCCAAGTATGGAAATAAATATTATAGAAAATAAAAAGTAAGGCAGTTCAGTATTTCATGTAAACTATATAACCCGTTTAGCCCGTATACAGCGATGGTCAACTTAACATTGTTCATGATTGACATGATATTAGCGCCAAGTATTTTTTCGTACAACAATTAATTTTTAAATTAAAACAAACCACGCTGTCCTAAGTAACGAAAATATTTTGTTTATGTATCCTTGTTATTTATAAACATCAACGAAATGGATGAAATGGATGTCAGCCAAGATAGCAGCGATAGCAGTATGGTTTCGGTTGAGAAAAGTAAGTTTAAAAATTTTCTATATTGAACTTTAATTTAATTATTGAAATTAAAAATCAATAAAAATTATACAGTAGCAAATCGTCCCGCTGTTATGGGTCGGCCCACGGTCAGCCCATCCTAAGGAGCCCAGGTAAACTTTTGCAATTATCTTGAGCCACACTATACATTAATTTTAACCAGTGATACTCGTAGAACTCGTCAAGAGGAACAATTTTCTAAATAATTCTTCTTTCCAAAACTTCTAATTATTTGGTTAAATATGTTTAAAGATTTGTTACTAATTTGGTTACCCGCCTATGGAGAACATAGTCGCAATCTAAATTCAGTAAAACATTTCGTAACAAATGAATTTGTCAGATGACAAATCCACTTTCGGATTTTGCAACAATTTTAAATGTATAATTATTTAATTGAAAATATTGCGTATGTCAAAGTGACAGCAATCAATATCAAAGTGACAGCAATCAATGTCACAGCTGTCAATGTCAAAATGACATTTAAAATTCAATTTTAATCTAAATGTAAAATTGGATTCATTTGAGGCCCGAAATTAATTCGTTATGTTACACGCGAGCAAAGCGAGTGTGAGGTCATATAAACACAGTCCGTGCGGCAGCACGGACCTAGCCGAAAGACCCGCGTAGCGGGGCCTGACGCTAGTCTTATATACTAAAAGGCTTAATTAATATTTTCGTCTGCATAACAACGGGCTTGCGTCGGGCCAACGTTATGAACGGATTATCCGATTTTATTGATTTTTTCACTAGACGATAGAGGTCATCGAGACGCAAATTTCTATGTATCATTCAATTGTTTTTGATTTTCTTTTGTTTGAGAAAAATGCGAAAAACTGACTTTTTGTTTTTCGTTAATAACAAATGTATGGTTTAATCTATCGATTTAAAAATTGGTATATATAGTAAGCAACTAATAAGGAGTTCATGCGACCAGGTTTCAATGTTCGACATAGTATAATTTTTGATTTATTAATTAAAAACTATACTTCAACAGTGGATCAGAGATTGTATAAACAAAAGTTCAACAAATGACTATTGACGTTTGAATAACGCTACATCTGTCAAACTGACATTTACAACTGGCATTTATAATGCATTTATCTAAAGTAATATAATTAATAGAAGCAATTTGTTAATAATTATATTGAGTTATAATAGTGGGAGTGTTTAGAATAGAAGCCTCAAAACTTTCTTCCGCGCACCGCCGTTGACGCTCAATACTTTGGTCCACTTTTGTGTTTCGCCGAACACAGCAGTGACGTCAGAGTCGATTGTTGCGGACCACCCAAGGTGTCTGCAAGTCTGAGCGAGACAGCGTGCGTGCGGTAGTCAGAGTCAGGCCCGGGAAACTTAAATGGTGGCTGTGGGTACAGCGTTTTGTTTTTTTGCTTTCATTACGCTTCCATGCATGTGATGGCGACACCAGTATCATTTGCTCATTATGTTCCCCTTGTTTTCCCCCACTCGTCAATTTAACAATGGAAGATTTAAAATTCTCCGCGACTCCTGTAACTTGCTTTGCTACATCTTTGTGTCATATTAATTCTGCTGCAGTTTTTGTGTTATTTTCTGTTATTGTTAGTTACTTTGTGTTATTGTTTGTTATTTGGTGTTATTGTTTGTTACTTTGTGCCGCTTTGTGCTATTATTTGTTATTTTTGATTACCTATTTCTGTTGACGTTTACTTCAATTGCTAGACAAAACGAATATTTTATCCTATATAAAGCGCGAATGTGTACATAGAGTTGACTTTCATTTTTGTGTTACGAGTAAAGATTTATTTTCATAATGTACAAAAAATAATAAAATTGTTATGCTTTCAATTTTAAAATCTTATATCCTTTATTTGAGTTTTTTTTAAATATTGATTTCTATTTTTTATTTATATATTGATTTGTAGTTGAAGCAGATTTTTCATAAAATACTATTGAGTTCAAATGAATTCCAAGTATTTTTTGAATAATCTGCTTCAACAAGTACAAATCAATATATAAGTAAAAAATAAACAATGCTATCAACAATCATTACCTATTGTAGGTAACGATTATACCGACTTAGTTCGCGCTTCCATCCATCAGATAGCGCTATTAACGTAGGTCCGATGATTAACACGTACGATTCCTATCTAAATACTTATTTGGTCTGTGGTCAGAGTCGATGAGATCTCCGAAGAGTACAGACGTCGAGCGTTTTAGGCTTACGTTCTAGTATCTTTTCTTGTTTGTTGTTGGTATGAAGACTGTTATATACTAGGTTAATATTATTTGTTCATTTTTGGTAAAATATCATTGTTTTGGTAAACAGTATTATTATAACTATTGGTTTTCTCGTGTTAGGAATATATTAGCAATTAGGGTTTGTTCTTGTTAGCTAAGTTCATTGTTGTTTTGGTGAATTAGGGCTAATGTATATTAATGTTCTTTTCTTTCAGGTTTAGTTTGCGTATTTGTGTTTTGGAATCACATTGATAATTTAGGATTTGTTCTTGTTAGCTGGAATCATTCGATATTGGTGTTTTAGGATCAATCTGATTCATTTAATATTTAATCCATAGTAATTTGTGTTGGGTTTGTTGATATTTTGAATTGTTTTGGTATATGTTGTTGAGAGTTTAGACTTTGAAGTTTGATATTTACATTGTTGTTTGAGTTCATTTATATTGAATTTGGTAACAAATAAGTCTTGTGTAAGCTTATTTTGGTTAAAATATAGAGTTTTGGTTTAATTTAATGCACAATATTTAAAAGTAGAATCATCCGTTTATATACAGTCCACTTACTAATTTAATTTGTTTTGGGGTTCGAATCCACGTACTTGGAGCAAGGATTTGAATCCATTTTAATCCATTAAAAACTGAGCTATTGAAAACAGGGAGCGTAAATATTTTTATCAATTTTAACAATATTTTAAAGAAAAATTATTTTTTTCTTACACGTACTGTAGAAGTGCCTACTTCTCTCACTCTTTTTGGTTGGAGAAGTGCGTGTTTCTCCAACTGTGGGAGAAGTAAAATTAGTGAGAGAAGTCCGTGTTTCTCCCACTATTTTGCCGCCGCAAGCGAAGTGAAGTTAACGCTGCATCGCGCGTACTATATTCAAAAATTCCCCAGAAATCGCGCTTTTTCCTAACCTCAAAATCAGTCAAACTATATATATTTTCAGAAATAGATTTAGAGTCCTATTAATTCGAAATGTATGTGAGTCAACGCCAAATGAAATAAGTAAACAATAAATAATAACGAGTATACCTTATATAAAAAGATAATTATTTATTATTTTTATAAATATTTATAACACAATTTGAATAGTTTTATAAATTAACACCTTCATTAACACTGGCCGATTTCACTTGTGTGCTTGTGCAAGTGAAATTGGTTACTGAGACGGTAGCATCAATTTTTTTTCGGATGAAACTACTCCATTCTCTCTCAAAATCTGGACTGCGATTTTCTGCTTATTCTCGGCAGAAGTCTGTATACAACCGAATCAGAACGCCATCCACCGTGTTGTTGTATGTCGCGAAGATCTGCACCTGACTTTGTCAACATTGTAGTGGGGGTCCGCCGGAAACATTGATAAGAAAATTCTTTTGCATCTCTGGTAACCCAAAAAACTCGGCAATTATTTTCGGCATAGGTACTTCCTATTGTATTTATCACAACAGGCGAATTGGTGCATCAACCATTTCTGTATGCCAGAAAAAAGATCATTGGAACAATGTTTACACCGAAGTCCTATGTATACCATCAATATTCTCTACTTATTACTAGTTTTGGTATCTCGAATTACGTCTCTAAAACATCCTTCATCTATGACATTGCTTATGTTGTTAATTCAACTCTTCTGCTTTGCATCCACCTGCTAATCCAAAAATCAAAACAACCTGAAAATTATTATAATACGTTAAAAAATCACATGACACGTTGTAAATATTCCTTACCTTCCCGCGTAAATATTTATCGCTTTCCGTTTTCAACATCGAATAGGTAGTAACACCAAAGTGTTGATGGCCACCTTCTGGCTGTTACTTAACTCTTCAAAATATACGAGCAATGCTTTTTCATTACATATGGCCCTTATGGCCTTAATGTTCTTCGAATTGCACCACTGTTCCTACCAATTTAAGACCAATTCATATTTGGATCCAAATTTTGCAGGGATAAGTTCGGAGATCACAGTCTTCTTCCTCGATATCAAATGGCACATCCGACGTTTGTTCTTCGGAATTATAACTCATTTTAAAGCAAATTATCTTGTCTATGCAAAATATTAACACAGTCTGACATCATCTGACATTCGCAAAAATAAAAATTTCAGTTTGTTGTTTTCGTTGTTATTTGGTAACTAAGACACTAAAACACGATCAGATGGACCACTTCGCTTTACTATCATTTTGAAAAAAATGAAACCCATTTGTCACCTTGATTAATTTATTATTCTATCAAAATGAGTTTATTTTAAGACAATTATAGTGGTGATAGATAAAACTAGTATTAAATTAATAAATAAATTCAAGCACAGCTGCCGTACTTGTAAGAAAAAATATCGTACTTAATTCGTGTGAGAACTAGGGAATTCCACTCGTGTGAATTGGCAACACTCGCTTCGCTCGTGCTACCAACTTTACACTCGTGGGAGAAGTACCTACTTCTCCCACTAAGTAATATACTATATTTTGACAGTCATTAAAGTACAGTCGCGGAAAAAGACGACAGAAGTTTTAGTACATTCAGGGTAAAAATATTAACACATTTGAAAAAAAAACAATGCTGTTCTGTCAAATTGACGTTTACAGTTTACAATTCGATATTTCAGATGCATGTATCTTAAGTTATATTAGTAATAGAAGCAATTTGTAAATTATATTAAGTAATAATCGAAAGAACCATTTTTTGTATTTTTATCAATATTAGTATTTTTTTAAATTTTATATTATTTTGACAGTCATTTCAAGTACAGTCCCAAGAAAAGATGTCAGAAGTTTAGGTACATTCAAAGAAAAAATTATTATTTGAAAATAAAAAAGCAAAAAAGGAACTTTTTCACCCGAAAGTATCACAAATTCATGGAGTTTGATGCTAAAGTAAAGGGTTACAGGAACACTAGATACTTTATAAAACTGTTAAAATTGAAGGTCGACAACCTGCATTAAAAAAATTATATATAGAACAATATCGAGTTTGATCTTTAATTAAACTACCAAGTGAGCACTAACTTTATAAAATTGTTGAAAATGGCACCCACAATAATTGTCATTTGTTTTTATTAAAAAAATATATCGAGTTTGATATCAAATTCAGGGGCTGGATAAGGGCTATCTAATTAATAAAATTATTTAAAATGGTGGCCGACGATTGTCATTTATTTAAAAAAAAACTATATAGAATTATATCAAGTTAGATATCAAATAAAGGGCTGACAATGGGCTACCTAATTAATAATAGTTATTTGTGTATTAAGAGCGTAAAGTGACTCTTTGTTACTCGCGCACGGCAATTGCAGCGCGAGCCGAAGGCGAGAGATGCAATAGTGCAAGAATTTAAAAAAATTGTTTGATTCTGTCATTTTCTTTTATTTTATGTAGGTAATCAAAAAGTACTTTATTACGCGTTGTCATAGGAGACGCGCAATAAAATGTTTTTTTTTGCTTGGTCCTCAGTAACAATCAACTTTACGTTGACAATTGAAAGCATAAATATAAACTTTTCTTAGTAGTCGTAGATAAAATAATTTAAATCGGTCAGGTGAGCACTACTTTATAAAATTGTTAAAAATGGCGACCAAGGATTGTCATTTGTTTCTATCAAAAAATCATATCGAGTATGATATCAAATTCAAGGGCTGGATAAGGGCTACCTAATTGATAAAATTATCTAAAATGGTGGCCGACGGTTGTCATTTATTTTTTAAAAAACAATATAGAATTTTATCAAGTTTGATATCAAATTATAAGGTTGAAAATGGGCTACCTAATTAATAAAATAATATAAATCGGTCAGGTGAGCACTACTTTATAAAATGGCGACCAAGGATTGTCATTTGTTCTTATCAGAAATCATATCGAGTTTGATATCAAATTCAAGGGCTGGATAAGGGCTACCTAATTAATAAGATTATTTAAAATGGTGGCCGACGATAGTCATTTATTTTTATCAAAAACAATATGGAATTATATCAGTTTGATATCAAATTAAAGGGCTGGACATGGCCTACCTAATTAATAATATAACTTAAATCGGTCATGTGAACAGTACTTTATAAAATTGTTGAAAATGGCGACCAACGATTGTCATTTGTTTTTATCAAAAAATTATTAAATTAAATCGAATTTAATATCAAATTAAAGGGTTAAATAAAGGTTACCTTATTAATAAAATGATTTAAAATGGTGGTTGACGATTGACATTTGTTTTTATTTAAAAAAAACAATGTCAAGTTTGATGTCAAATAATAAAATTATTTCAAATGGTGGCCGACGATTGTCTTTTGTTTTTATAAAAATATGTTAGAATCATACCTATTGAGTATGTCTTGATAAGAGCTGATACAAGTTTGTTCAAAATGGAGACCGACGATCGTCATTTGTTTATATCTTAAAATTGTTAAAATCATATTGATTTTAATATCAAAGTAAAGGTTTTGATGATGAGGCGTGATATACACAATAAGTGATAAATATGATAGTGGGTGATTAGCTTCTTTTCCTTTCATAATAATATAATCATTTCAAGTTTGATATATCAAATTAAAGGTTTTGATAAGATACCTACAATATTATTCAAGATGACGTTCGACAATCGTCTTTTATTTTTAGTTGGATAACCAGGATAGGTATTTATTTTATTACACATATTATGTTATTTCATTCTAAAATTTTAATGGCTTAACTAAAATTTATATTGAAGAAGGAAGATGAATAATTTGAAGTTGTAATTAAATAATTATAATTTCATTATAAAATTTTTTTCGGTAGAGTCTAAATGTTAAAATCGTTATAATTGAGGCACGAAGTGCCGAATCGTTCCACATTCAGGGTCCGCGGAGCTTGAGCCCACGAAGCGGGCGAATCTCCCTTGTCGCGCGGAAGCGCGACCTAGCCGAAGGCCTGCGTAGCGGGGCCTGACGCTAGTAATTACGAATATACTTAGCTTACTTTTATTGAAAAATAGTCTCTGTCGGGTGCTTCATTCATAAATTTTTCTATCTGACATTTTAATTTATTTGATTAATATAAAACAAATTTAAATAATATACAAAGCACCTGGGCAACAAACAAAACTCATCAATTGTCGAGCACAAATTACTGTCACCAACATAATTATTCTACCAAAAAATTTCCCTAATGCAAACTGTCAAATAAATAAATAAATAAAATTGAATCAAAAACTGCCTCAACAGAGAAAATAGTATAAAACATTTGTTACGGAAGGCTTCTCTAGCACTCGTTCGTTCGGTCACTGGCGCCTACGCGCTCGTGTGCGAATTTCAAACTCTTGCTAGAAAAAGTCGCCTTCCCTAACTTATGTTTTAATATACTATACAAATTGTTTCTATTATTTATATTTCTTAAGATAAATGCATCTAAAATCTAGAATTGTAAACGTCAGTTTGACAGATGTAGCGCACAGACTAAACAAAAAGAAGACTGGACAGTTCAATGCTACCAATATTTACGAGATTTCACACCACCTAGCGGTGCGGCCCCTAAACTAATGCTTTGTTCTGGTTGGTGGGTTTCTAATTGGAATACAAATTCTTAAGCTTGAATTACATTATACTTTTTTCGGCTAGAAAAAAGAACTTTTATTTAGATACTTAATTCGGCTAGAATCTAGTTTTAAAATTTGTTCTTGCTGCCAACTGAAATTTAAAAAAAATGTAATTGTCATTGTCAGTTGTTGAGTTTTTAATACCCTGGTAAAGTACTGGTTGAATTTCATACAATTGTACAAGAGTTTTTGTTATTTCAGGAGTTCATTTATACCTCATTACGGTTCAAGATTTTACTTTTACTTTTGATTCTGCTGTCACTCAACTTTATTATTTTTGAGGTTATATACAGAAGGTTGGTAATATGAAAATTCGACAGTTCTAGTATGAAACTTGAATCGAAATTTTCTTGATTTACATTATCCAAGTGAGCATTCTAGAATTAAGTATGAAAATTGTCAAAGTTTCTAGCCGAAAAAAGTATAATGTAATTCAACCCTTATAATGTAATAAAATAAAAAGTTTTTATGAGAAAATTATATATATTGAAAAAATATTTGTTATGCCTGTTTACACGTTATAAAAATAAAATATTAGGTACAATAAAAAAATATCGTCGAAATGAAGCGGGCTATCGCGTGACTGTCAAATTATTAAGATCCATTCGGTTCATATTGTGCATCCATTTAACTCGGACTCGTAGGTTGTCATCTCGAGGGAAGCAAAATGAAGTATATGTTTATTTATTTGGCAGAAGGTTGGCCAGGCAGTTTTAAACACATTTCTTAGTCTAAAATAATAAAACAAAGTTAATATTTAAAATAAGAAAGAAGAACGAACACTAATAAACTATGCATATATTTCCATTTAAATCTTTCTATAATAAATAATATTTATTTAATGTTTATTTATAAAATGACAGCTTAAACATTGTATTAAAATTATGTAATCAAACAATACCTATGACCATATATTACAACATTGGTAAATAAAATAAAAATATTATACTTACAACAGGCATAACTGCTATTTTTCTGCATTAAACACACAATCAAGAAAATAACCTTTTAAATATCACTGTTAAATGAAATGAAAACAAAATTCAAACTTGACAGTTTTATCGGTCAACAATGAGATTGTTGATGGTACGATGGGGGGCAGGGGGGGGGGCTGTGGAGTGCTACACTAACGCCAACAGTCGGTGAGGCCCCTGAACTAACTACTGCATCAAAACATATGCAAGTTGGTAAATTATTTCACATATAAGTGACATCGGCCTGATGTAGCTTATTCAACAGTCATTTGTTGAACGTTTAAGCTAGATTCAGAGCTACCCACTTATAAGTATAAGTGGCTAATTTAACCAATCAGCGCTCAACGTTCTCACTTATAATTGAAATTGGAATTTTGTGGAAGCCCTGATTGGTTAATTTAGCACTTATACTTATAAGTGGGTCGGTCTGAATTTAGCTTTATTGTATAATTTTCTAAGAAGTGTGTAAAGTAGGCAAAGTGCAATGATCTATGGGGGAAACTTTTCCCTCCCCGGCCTGCACAATGATGGCTTCAAGAAATTCCGAGTATACTTTGTTGAAAGATCCGTCGAATGGAGAGCTCGAAAATTTTGCTCGAAAATTTTGCTCGAAAATTTTGACCCATCACAATACCTCCCTTATAGAATGAAGCGGGAGGTAAAAATGGAAGTTGATGTCCCAGAAGTTGCCACTGAAGTCAAGGAAACGAAACCCGAAGAAACTGAGAAGAAACAAACTGAAATCATTAAATTAGTGCACTAACTACTAGTGTGTGGCTAAAGCAAATAGACAGCTCGTTTTGAATAATATTTATAAAAGATCCATCCGAATTCTTATTTGACGTTCCATTAAGACATCCCGAAGACTTAAAACTCACAGAAATAATAGAAGGAGAATACATACAGACATTCAAAGAAGAACGAGAGAATAATATGAGAACTGAAACAAAGAAAGGAATAGAGAAAATTAAAGCTGAAATTGAAGATATATTACAATAAGAGAAAATTACCGAGACTATTTCCCTCATTATATTTTAACAAATTAAAATGCACTATTTTTCCCAAAAACCATAAAAACTATCTATATAAACAACTATTCCAGTGCATATTTTTGAATATTGACATAGTATGTGTAATACCGTGAATTTATTTTAACATGAAACATAGGACTTTTCATAACCATGATTACGAATTTGACATCATAGTCCAAGCAATAGGTAGTTCTACCTGGAAAAAATTAGAGAAGTTTTGCAAATTTGCAGGAAAGTGTAGTTTCATATCCCGAATAATATACTAAATTTGCGACCTTGAGGAGTCGCCGCTCCCTCCGCCATATTGAAAAAATGGCCGCCATTTTTTGTTTTTAGCGTTTATCTCGTAAATAGTGAATATTTCGAGAAATTTTTTTATTGAAATAGATAGAATGGACAATTCTCTATAAAAATGTTGTATGCAGTTTTTACGTAAGTAGCACAGTTTTCGAGAAAATCGAGAAAATTAATTTGAGCATTTTCTATCAATTTAAATAAAGTAATATCCTTGTCTTACCACACAAAAATGGCTGTAGTTTCTTAGCGAACAAAGGTATCGACTTCCGGTTTTCAGCAATCGATTTCTTAAGTATTTTTCTATAAGAAATATAATTTTCAACTTTCTAGTTGTTCTTGTTAAGGAATAATTTTTGTTTATTCTTAAAAACATAATAAGGAAAAAAACGTTCATTTTTGCGTTTTTCAACTGTTATTTTTTAACGGATAAAGATATCGAATTTCTGTTTCAAGCATTGGATTCTCCACACATTTTTATATAAGATACATAATTTGAAAAATATCTAAGAGGCACGTTAAATTCAGAATTTTTAGATATTCTTTGAAAAAAAACTGAAAAATGAAAACAATATTTTTATTTATAATATTAAATCAGCTGTTATTATTAAATGGAGTATAATATCGACTTCCGGTTTCCAGAATTAAACTCTTTGACCATTTTTATATAACACTGAAAATTTTCAAATTTAAAAAAAAATCTTTGCTGTGTCAAAATTTGAGGATTTTCATGGAGAGAAAACAGCAAAATTTTGTATTAATTAGTTTTCATAAAGTTTAAACAACTGTCGTTTCTAAACAAATAAAAATATCAAAATTTGGTTCGCAGCATTAGATTTGTTGAACATTTTTCTTTAAATTACATTATTTTTAACTTTTATTAAGGCCTTAGTTAAGTCGATATTAAAATATTTTCGCCGAGAGGAACCACGTAATCTTAGTATTAACTTCGATTGTTTTGTGGCGCGGGCTTTGTAGGGCTAATTAACCCTCTTCCTGCTACCCAGTCAAGCTGAAACTTGGCACATAGACTCGTCGCCGATGATAACGCATTCTGTCCCCCCCCACCCACAAACAATCATACCTCCGAGTCATTTCGTGTTTGGTATCATATAAAAACATTTGAAAATGACTTTCGAAAAAAGAAATTCAAAATGGCCGTCCATTAACGGCCACCATTTTGAACACATTTGTCAGAATCATCCCGTGTTTGGTGTCATAAAAACATTTGAAAAGGGATTTCTAAAATAGAAATTCAATATGGCCGCCAATCAACGGTTTTAAATATCTACTTTTGTTTTGCGTTATTCTAATTCTCGAAATTTTTGCTATTTATTACAGTATTTTGAAAACATGAGAAAAATAAGAAATTAAACGATTTTCATATTATTTTTATTTGCTTATTTAAACAGAAAGTTGTCCATATGTTAAATGTATAATATCAACTATGTCTAAACCTAAACTGTCTAAACAACGTCTGCACAACTGTTATGTATGGTTAGCGCTTATATCTGACGTCAGACAATAAATGTCAGAGGCATCAATTTTTTAAATATTTAGATCATAGTAGCTCTCTTATACATAAAATAATTGACACATTCATTTATTACCTGGACGAAGACAACGTAAAGTTTCCCGAAACATTGTATTAATATATAGAAATATAAAACTATACCCAAATAAATAATTTATTTATCATTATGATTTGTAAAAACTTCTATCAAAGTATAAGACAAATAATTAACTAATAACTAGTCGTCAACAAATAAAATTCCGGCTGAAAAGAGAACATTTATGCAATGTCAAGAAATACGCTCTCATTTATATAGAGATAACTCTCAAACTATTAACTCTACAAAAAAAGTTTTAATACAAAAGTTGTAGAGAATTTAATTCTCTACAATTAACACATTAACTATTTTTATCTAGGAGTGACTAGAATGGAGATATTGTCAAAAAACCAATTTTATGCGCCATTTTTCCAATTTGGTGGAGGGAGCGGCGGTCCCTCGAGGTCGCAAATTTAGTATATTATTCGCGATATGATACTACATTAAACTGCCAATTTTCAAAACTTCTTTAATTATTTCCAGGTAAGCCTGTTATAAACTCCCTGTTGCTTGGACTATCAATGTATTAGAGCGTTCTTTTTAAAATCGAACATAGGGAATCAATTTAACTGTATTATTCTTGACTAATATAACATATTTGGGTAGCTATAATAGTTCCAAGAGACGCCTTCAACATAAACTTTTAATTGTTTAAACTATACCTACATCGTATTTCCAGGTAGCAACATTTGAATTTGTTAATTGGAGGCAAACTGATGCTACCAGGAAGTACGATGTAGGTATAGTTTAAACAATTAAAAGTTTATGTTGAAACGTCTCTTGGAACTATTACAGCTGCCCAAATATGTTATATTTGTGAAGAATAATACAGTTAAATTGATTCCCTATGTTCGATTTTAAAAAGAACGCTCTAATACATTGCTGTCAAATTCGTAACCATGAATATGAAAAATCCCATGTTTCACGTTAAAATAGACTCACGGTATAATGTGGATTGTTTATTGTTAACGTAAAACAATAGATAGCAGCATCGATCACTCGATCATATGCTGCTAATTTAATTAAGAGAACTCTCACTCAAGCGAGTTTGGAGAGCTCAGTCTCGAATTGTACTTTATGTTTGTCAGTATAAATATTCTTTCGTAAAATAAAATATAAATGGGTTAAATAATATAGTGGTTTACATCAAGGACACCTCCCTTCACAAATATTACAAGTGGCGACGAGGAAATAAAAAAAATTAAAAAAATAAGTTTTTGTTACAACCACGTGTGTGATAAAAATGGTGAATCCTATGTTAGGGCATTTACCCGAATTCAACCCACAAATAAATTCGTGGCCCACAACTAAAAAGAAAATAAGTAATTTTCTGACATTAAATAGTATTACCGATGTAGGAATAAAACGTGCGCTGTTAATTAATATCCTAAATGAAGATGCGTACATCTTGTTAACTAATTTATGTGTGCTAAGTGAGCCAGACACAAAAACGTATGACAGTTACTTACCTTGCTGGATAACCATTTTGCTCCAGCTCGAGTATATTTCGCAGAACGTGAAAAATTTTACGAATCGCGAAAAGAATTAAACAAAAGTGTTGCTGAATGGGCAGCGCGAGTGCGAAGCCTTTCAGTGCATTGCAAATTTGGAGCATCTCTAAGCATTGTTTTGCGAGACAAGTTTATCATGGGACTCGAGACCGGCCCGGCTGATGTCTTCAAGGTTGGAGCTCATCGTCAAGGTAACAAATCAGCAACGTACAGACAGGTGGACAACGCAACAAAACGTAAGTGTTCAGTTTGTGGTTACAAAAATCATAGTGATAGCGAGTGCCGATACCGTAATTGCACGTGCGACGGTTGCGGAGAAAAGGGACAAATAAGATCGAACTGCAAAAATAAAGAAAAGCGCGCAGCAAATCGTAGAGTGCGACATTACATGATGAATGCGAAATTGTTTTCTTTAGATTCTGGCATGCCAATCGTAAAGCCCTTTACAGAACAAATTATTGTCAACAATGTAGTTTTAAATTTTGAAATTGATTTTGGTGCAGCGGTCACGGTAATCTCCAATGATTTGTATCAAAGATACTTCTCGAAAATTGAATTAAATAAATCAGAATTAATTTTGATGAATTATACCGGGGGTAATATAAGACCCTTAGGAAAATGTAAATTACATTTAACATATAGAAATCAAACTGAGAATATGTATGTTTATGTGGTTGACAATGGCGGCCCACCACTGTTAGGCCGCGATTGGATGAATAAATTTAATGTCGGTATTTCCGCTATTAACCACATAACAAATTGTAATCAAAATTCAATTGGTTTATTGTTTAATAAATATTCAGCTGTTTTTGCTGATAAATTGGGAACATTTACGCGGGAAAAGGTCATCCTAAATTTAAAAGAAGGGAACATTCCAAAATTTGTAAAGCCACGGCCATTGCCCTACGCAATGGTAGCAAAAGTCAACGATGAATTAGATCGTTTACTGAAATTAGAAATTATTAGCCCAGTAGAATATAGTCCATGGGGTACACTCATCGTGCCCGTTCTGAAATCAGACGGAACCGTACGTTTGTGCGGCGATTATAAAATAACATTAAATCCTTGGTTACAAGAAGACAAATACCCCTTGCCAAGAATTAATGATTTATTTTCCACGTTATGTGATGGCGTCGAATTTAGCAAACTCGACTTATCACAAGCGTATCAACAAGTATTGTTGGACGAGCAGTCGCGTATTTTAACTACAATTAGCACACATAGAGGCTTATTTTCTTATAACAGAATTCCTTTTGGAATTTCACCAGCGCCCTCAAAATTTCAAAAAATAATGGATAATGTATTAGCTGGAATTCCAGGTTGTGTAGCTTTTATAGATGATATTCTCATAACCAGAAGGAATCGTACGGAACACTTTAGAGCGTTTACATGAGGTTCTGAAAAGATTGCAAGCGAGCGGATTAACAGTTCAAAAGGAAAAATGTAAATTTTTTGAGAAATGGGTAACCTATTTAGGTCACTTAATTGACAAACATGGTTTACATAAAAAACCGGATATTGTAGATGCAATAAAGAAAGCCCCTAAACCAAGAAATGTAGATCAATTAAAGGTGCGTGAAGTTATCAGCGAAAAGTAAAAAAAAATAATTAAAAATATGCTGAATCGATTGTATTTCGTTTGTATTTGATTGTATTTCTATTAAAATGATTTGTATTTTTGAAATTGTTTAAATCGAGTTTAAATAATTGACAATTATTGTTTATGCTGCTAAGTTCACGCTAGCAGCGAACTTTATTTAAAAAAAATAAAAATTATACCAATCGTTTGTATTTAATTGTATTTCTAGTAAAAATAAGAAGAAAAAATTCTACAATTATTTATAATAATTTCTTTTTTATTCTGCCAAGTGCACGCTAACAGCGAACTTTACTTTAAACAAATAAAAAGTATACCAATCGTTTGTATTTCGTTTGTATTTGATTGTATTTCTAGTAAAAATAAGAAGAAAAAATTCTACAATTATTTATAATAATTTCTTTTTTATTCTGCCAAGTGCACGCTAGCAGCGAACTTTACTTAAAAAAATAAAAAGTATACCAATCGTTTGTATTTCGTTTGTATTTGATTGTATTTCTAGTAAAAATAAGAAGAAAAAATTCTACAATTATTTATAACAATTTCTTTTTTATTCTGCCAAGTTCACGCTAGCAGCGAAATATACATTAACGAAAATAAAAACTATACAAACCGTTTGTATTTCGTTTATATTTGATTGTATTTCTAGTAAAAATACCAAGACAAAATTCTACAATAAATTATAACAATTTCTTTTTTATTTTGCCAGCTTCACGCTAGCAGCGGAATATATAGGTACTTCAAATTCAAATTAACTAGGTACACGAAGCGATTGTATTTCGTTTGAATTTGATTGTATTCCAAGTTCCAACTCAAGTAAAAATTTCGAGATAAAATTCTAGAATTATTTATAACAATTTATTTTCTATTCTGCCAGGTTCACGCTAGCAGCGAACTAGTAATACATTTTTAAAAAACTAGGTACACCAATCGTTTGTATTTGATTTTATTTCTAGAAAAAATACCAAGAAATATTCTACAATTATTTATAACAATTTCTTTTTTAATTTGTCTAGTTATGTAGGACTCAAGAAGGGTATGGGGCTCTTTATTTACTTAGTTCAATTTAATCATTGTTTGTACCAAAACCGAGTATGTGGGATTCAAGAAGGGTATGAGGCTCTTTATTCTGTTCAGTTCAATCAGAGTTTGTACTAAAACCGAGTATGTGGGATTCAAGATGGATTAGAGATTTTTTTATTTAGTTTACTTCAATCAGAGTTTGTATCAAAACCGAGTATGTGGGACTCAAGAAAGGATATTAGGTTCTTTATTAAATACAGTTCATTCAGCGTTTCTATACCAAAACCGAATTTGTGGGACTCAAGAAGGGTATGAGGGTCTTTATATAGTTCAGTTTAATAATAAGAGTTTTGACGGTGTTTTCACGCTGTGGGCTAAGTCAAGTTGGCCCTCCCACTTAAATATTTCTATAAAAAAAATATTAGTCTACTTTGCGCTCGTATTGCGCTTTATTGCTCCACCAATAATTTTTTGCGCTGCTCTAATTTTGCCATAATTTAGAGAACAAGTTAGGCATGGCTATGTTGACACTAGCCCTACCTTTTTGTAAGTTTTAAAATTTTCATAATTATTTCGATAGTCATTCGTTTGCGCCCTATTGCGCCATTAATAAAAAAATTTGCGCTTGCATATTTTTTATTTTGTTAATAATCAAAGTAGGAAAGGCCGACTTGACAACGAAAAAAAAGTAAGATTTTGTCATTTTTACCTCTCGCCTCATATTCTATAAGAGAGGTATTGTAATGGGTCAAAATTTTCGAGTATGAGTTTTTGGTGGATAAGCACGTTTCAGGGTCTCTACAATACGAATTTACTATTTTCACGATGATGTCTGTGTGTGTATGTGTGTGTGTGTGTGTGTGTGTGTGTGTGTGTGTGTGCGTGTGTGTGTGTGTGTGTGTGTGTGTGTGTGTGTGTGTGCGTGTGTGTGTGTGTGTGTGCGTGTGTGTGTGTGTGTGTTTGTATGAATGTATGGACTGACGATTTTTCGTCCACGATAACTGAAAAAGTATCAAACCTTTAATAACCAAATTTCATATTTAAGGTTTTAATAAGTATCTTAACACCGGATAACATTTTGGTAGAAATTCGCAAACCGGAAGTAGTACTTTTTGAAGCTTGATAAAGTTTTCCTTAAATATATTGTTACATTATTTATTTATGACAATTTTTGCAATTAAAAATAAAAGAAAATATAATTATCTATGGGTACAGTTAATTATAAATACAATTTGCTGAATCTGGTAGTATTTAACAATAAAATAAAGTACAATTAATATTCTATCTTGTTGTCCATGATTTGAAATTTGTTTCTACATAAAATTTAAATGATTATGACAGTGACAGTACCAGTTGACATCTTTTGCTTGCATCTTGGTTTACATTATCGTTTACATCTTACATGAAAATGAAACTATTAAAATGTTAGTAAAACTATTTATTAAATTAATCTCGAGATTAAATAGAATAAGCAGAATTAGGCGAGAGGTCGTGTACTGGCCACAGCAGATTATTTTCATTACACTTCATTCTATGTACATTGCGCTCTTTTGCTCCAAAAAAAATTTTTTTGCGCTGTTATAATTCAGCAGTAATCAAAGTAATTAGTTAGGGAGGGCCAAATTGACATAGCCCTCCGTTTGAGCTATTTTAAAGTTTTTATTATTGAATAGATAGTGCTTTATATGCGCTATTTTGCTCTATTAAAATTTCATTTTGCGCTTGCCTCAAATTTATTTTATTTAAATTCTAAATTGGCAGGGCTAATTTGACGACAGAAAAAAATCCGATGTGGCCAACACATGACCTCTCGCCATAATACTCTTTTATTTTACTAAGTGTGTATGAAAGTACTTACTCACAAATATACCATTGTACTAGAAAGGAATTCGGGAATTGTAGTTTTTATAATATTATTAAAGTTTATTATGACCTTATAAATACTAAATGACATTTCATATTTTCCATTTCAATTTGCCAAAAAGTCAAAAATTCATGTGACATTAACACTCAAATATTTTATTTTTTGTTTCCATAGGTAGGCAGATAAATCAAAATTGTAACAAATTTGTAGAATTTTTAACTTCTTGTAATTGGAAAATGGTGCTAGATAGAAACAACGTTTTGAATACATATTGTAGATAGTAACATTCAGTATACAATGTTATTAAAAAAATTCCTATTAATTCATAAATTTTGAGAATATTCCAGAAAAACTCTTCAGATCTTCAAGAAACTACCACTTCCGGTTGCACGATCAACACCAAAATCTAATCAGATCTAATCTAGGGTGTCAGAATATTGTATACCAAATTTCAAATTTTTTTATTCAGTGGTATTTGAGTTATCGTACCTCCAACATCCATCCTGACACACTGACACACACACACACACAGACATCATCGCGAAATTATCAAAATCGTGTTCTAGGGACCTCAAAACGTGCTTATCCATTGAAAACTCACTATCGAAATTTTAGCATGATTACAATACCTCTCTTACAGATATGAGTGGCGAGAGGTAAAAAGAAAAAAATTATAGTTTTCTTATATTGTAATTAAATCTATATTTAATTTTTTTTGCGCTACTGTAATTTAGCAGTAGTTGACATAATTTGCTTGAAAAAGCGCGCGAAAGGCTTTTTAAAACGAATATCTACTTTATTTAGAAGTAAACGGTAAATTTGGTTATTTCATTGTTGTCCGAGGCTAGGCGCACATTTAAAGTTTAATAATGTGACTTATAGTTATTTATTATACAAGTGTTTTATTAGGCATGTAAGACACGCAAGAAAATTTTAGACACGAGACCGAAGGTCGAGTGTTTAATGTTTCTTGAGTGTCTTACATGCTAATAAAACACAAGTGTAATACAACATTTTATCCACAACCAAAAACTTGGCTCTAATGGCGGGATTACGATGAACTTAACGTGACGGGACGGAACGCAACGTGACGTAACGTGACTTAACTTAAAAGTTCAAACACACTATTTTATATGTGTCTAATTACGATCGACTTAACGTACTGTATAAGAACTTAACGTGACGTGAAAGCTTGCCAATGTCTAGCTTTTGCGTCACGTTCCGTCACCGGCACCAATCACGTGATTCCCTCAACCAATCAACGCTCTTGGCTCAGATCTGCTAGAATTATTGTTGTTACTGTCACCTCGTGTTTAGAGCTGTCATTTTGTGTTTGTTTTCATATCATCAAAATGTCAATTATTGACGATAGTTTGCTAATTGAAGCTGTACATACCATCCTGAAATTTATAATAAGGGCCATGCAGCTTTCAAAAACGTTGGTTTAAAGGAAGCAGCATGGAAAATTGTGGCCGTAACAGTAAATGGTTTACGCTTTCGCAATATTTTTTTGACAATGCATTACAGGATTCATTTTCTTATCACTGATGAATGACATAAAGAGAGATACACGTTCACGTTACGGCGATCGTAATAGCACTTCTGTGCATTCGCGGAAATTGCACGTTAAGTTCCCTTCACGTCAGGTCACGTTGCGTGCCGTCCCGTCACGTTAAGTTCATCGTAATCCCGCCATAAGCAGAAGAACATGGACCATGACGTTTAACGTTATTGTTGCTTGTTCTCCAAATACATGGTAGGTCATGAAATAGTTGCTATAGCGCGTTGTTTGTTTAATTGTTTATATCAAATAATTTTTTCACAAATTTGACACAAAGTTCAATTAGGGTCTAGAAAAAGGAAAGAAATAATTGCAGAAGCTGAAGAAGCGACTTTGAATTTGTTGCCGGTAAAATCTAAGGATGCGTATGGTAAAGAATTCGCTGAGTTTAATGGCTGGAGAGATAAAAGGGGTGTAAAAGCGATAACTGAGGATGTCCTGCTGGCATATTTTTTAAATATTAAGAAAAGGTTTGCGGCCTCATCAATGTGGACAAAATATTCAATGTTAAAGGCAACTTTAAAAGTGCATAAAAACATTGATATATCAAAGTATAGTAAGCTGACTGCATATCTAAAGAGCGAATCCAGAAAATACAAGCCGAAAAAGGCTAATGTTCTAGAAAGAGAACACATCGGGCAATTTTTAACGGATGCACCCAATGAAGAATACTTGATGATGAAGGTAACTTAATATAGTCCCTTTTTGTGATAAATTATTTATTTTGAATCTTTGTAGGTGGCGTTAATAATGGGCGTTGCTGGTGCTTGCCGGTGTAACGAATTAACAAATATTAACATTGAGGATATAGAAGATAAAGGTTCATATCTGTTTGTGTCTATACCAGATACGAAAACTAATGTTTCACGCAGTTTCACAATTATGCAAGAAGGATTCTCCGTGAATTATGTTGACATTTGTAGGAAGTACATGCTTTTACGCCCTAAAAGTCAGATTTCCCACGGTAGATTCTTTTTGAGATATATGAATGAAAAATGCACGATGCAAGCTGTCGGAATAAATACATTGTCAAGAATACCGTCGAAGATTGCTACTTTCTTAAAACTATCAGATGCGGAGTCCTATACTGGTCACAGTATAAGACGTTCTTCGGCAACTTTATTGGCAAATGCGGGTGGTGATATTACGGCTATTAAGCGCCACGGTGGCTGGAAGTCGACGACAGTCGCGGAAGGTTATATTGAAGAATCCGTATCAAATAAAATTGAAACTGCAAAGAAAATTCAAGGGGAATCTTCTAGGAAAAACACATTAATTAATAATCCACCTCCAAATTCGTTTTCCGTGAATCTCATTAATCCACAAGATGGAAAAATTGAAAGTGGCAAAGAAGAAATAAATAACGAGAATAAGATTATTACTATTAATATTAATGTTAATGTAAATAATAATAAGTAATGTAATAAATGATTTCAAATTTTCAAGTTATAAAACTCTAGTGTCTTACAGGATATAAAACACGTGTGTCTTATACACCCCATAATACATCTAAAATCAGTTAAATTATGACTTTATAATACGTCAGTTGTGGATAAATAATATTTGTATGCGAAGGGCTAAAAGTAGCCTTTTGCAGATAAAGGCTAAAACTGCAGTACTAGTGAAGCGATGGGCTAAAATTTGCAAAAATATTTTTAGCCAGAAGTATAAAAATCTGACGTGGCCATCACACAACCTTCCGCCATATCTAGACTTTAAACAGAAATGTATACGTACAATCCGGTGCCCATTTAAAATATACAAATAAAAATCTAAAATATTCAAACACAGAAATTAGTATCACCTGAATCAAATATTCATTCACACGAAAACTCTTCTGTGTTGAAGCCATCCTTCGTTCAGTTACTACATTTAATATCTTACTTAGGACTTATATAGCGCTAGTATGCCGACTTGTCACCCGTCTCATCTGTCAATATTTTTTATGCAGAAACAAAAATCAACCGAACATGGATTACAAGATTTCAATGTTTTATTTGATAAATTTATTTTTTAAATTTTACTGCAGTTCTTTAATGCTACCAGATAAAGACAATTTTTTTATAACGTAGATTGCAAATAACTTTTCCTCTTATTCTTATTACAAATAAATACTATATTTATCCCAATTTATAAAAAAAATTGACACTTAATCTTTTCAATCTTCAAAAAATATCACTTCCGGTGAAGATATTTGTACCAAAATCTAATGAGCTCTTCCTATTCGTATACAATTGTAAAATACCAAATATCAAAATTTTTGGGTAATTCGTATTTGAGTTATCCAACAGACGGCATCGGCCCGGACCACACACATACACACACACACACACACACACACACACACACACACACACGCACACACATACATACAGACATCATCGGGAAACTATCAAAAATGAGTTGTAAGGACACTAATTCGTGCTCATCCACTAAAAACTCACTACCCGATTTTTTGCATGATTCCAATACCTTCCTTTACAGGTAAGCGGAAGGTAAAAATACACAGCATGTTTTTACGATTAATTGATATTTATAAACAATCAACAGAAATTTTGTAATCTTTCAACTATATCATCATATCTAGGAATTGTTACGTTTAAATGATAGATATTAAGTACTTTAATAACTGGTTTTTAATTGCTTATTTTTCATTACACAACACTAGACTAACATAAGTTGAGATCATTATTATAACATTACATTACATGAATCTAGCAACATAACATATCATGGTAGTTCTTGCCAACCTATAATATTAATAAACATAAAGTACACTAGTACATTACAGGAATAAGCGCGCGAAATGCATATAAAACGAATACCTACTTATTGCAAATTTTAAATTATTGGGTACAAGATAAGTTACGGTAATTTTTCTCAATTTTTGTAAGAGTCAAAGGCATGGCATGAAATTTAATTTACATAATGTTTCTCAAAATTATGTATCATTTATTTAAATCCTGTTAATAGACCAAAAATTCAGATCATAATAATGTTACGCTTTTAATTTTATTTATTGTATGTTATTATAAATGTATGTTACTCAATGAGAGGTATGTTATATAAGCCGCACGCGACTACTTACCTAATATTATGTGCTTTTTGCACTAATTAAGTTCCCCTATGCTTCTAATTTTTTTTACTTTCGTAAAATGACAATTTTATTAGAATAATAATAAGGCTGTGCGATTTTGATTTTTCGTAATCAATTATGATAAATTTTTTCGATTAATCGATGATCGATAACCGAAAATAAAAAATCGATTATCGAATATCGATTTTTTGATTATCAATAATCGATTATTTTAATTATCGATTATCGAACATTTATAATCGATTTTTTGATTATTGATAATCGATTATTTTGATTTACGATAATCGATTACCTATAATCGATTATTTTGTGTATTGATAATCGTTTTTTACTATCGATAATCGATTATTAATTTGATAATCAATTTGCGGGTGCGAATGATTCCAAGTGAGAAGAATGAAAGAAATTGTATGAAAAGGATTATGAATGTGGTGTTAAAAACTTAAAATTTAAAATATGAGTTTTTGTTTCAAGGAGTTTGTGCCAGGCCAACCCTGTTTATGGAAATGACTAGATATGTTGTGTGTATAGAAAAAACCTGAAACAATCGATTATTATTAATTGATAGTAGAAATATGGATAGTACCTAGTTAACCAAATTATCATTGCAAATAATCGATAATTGAATAAAGTATAATCGAAGAATCGATAATCAAAGAATCGAAAAATCGATCATCAATGAATCGATAATCGAAGAAACGATAATCGAAATATCGATAATCGAAGAATCGATAATCGAAGAATAGATAATCGAAGAATCGATAATCGAAGAAACGATAATCGAAATATCGATAATCGAAATATCGATAATCGAAAAATCGATAATCAAAGAATCGATAATCGAAGTATCGATAAATCGATTATTTAAAATTGATAATCGTTTGATCGATCAATCGATTATCGATTAAATTTTGATTAATTGATCATTTTTCCCAGCCCTATATTATTATATCAGAAATTATTAAAAATAGAATACATCATATTTTAAATAAAAGGTAAATAAAGTTTAAATAAAATGTTAAAAACGAGATTTAACTCTGTGACTGGATGGTTCGTACCCGAGAGAGAGAGTGGTTGACAGCCGATTATTATCTGCAAAACAACATCAAACTCAAGGTATTTAATAACCAACTAACCCAGATTAATCTCATACCTTAATTACAAAAGACCCCGCGTAGACAGGTGATAAAAGTGCCTAGATCCCTAATAGAAAACCCTTAGAATATATTAAATAAGGTAGGCACCCTTACTTAACCTCAAACCGAACAACACGTTACTGAGCAACGTCCTTGCCACGCTTATCAAGGCTAGCGACATCTACTATTGAGTAGCCAACTGACACGAAAGCGGCCGGTACATGACCGAGCCCAATCATGTCAAACTTTAATAAACTGCCACCAGATGGCGGAGGAGACACTGAAAATGGAAATCAAATCACACAAACAACAAAACCAACCTACGCTAACCGCACCAGACAAATAATGTATCCAAAAAAAGAAGAAGCAGTTATAATAACTGCACTCAACGAAATCCCAATAAAAGACTACGTCATAACCATAGGAAACCTAATCAAACCAGAAAATATTACACACATATCCCGCCTCTGACACCAACGAATTTGCATTTTCCTGAAAAACAAAACACTAGTGGACAAACTAGTCACACAGTATAATAAAATTCAAATACAAAACCACACCACAGAAATTAGGCGATATGTTACCCCCTCCACCAGGGTAATCATATCTAACGTATGCCCCTCGATACCGCAAGAAATAATACTAGAAGCACTACAGAAAATGCAAATAAAAACCGTATCACAGGTAACAAACCTAAAAGCCGGCATAAATGAACCAGGATACGAACACATATTGAGCTTCAGACGGCAAGTCTATATTCCAGAAGTGGAAAAACCAAAAGTACCAGAAACCATCGTCATTAATCACGAGAACACGGAACACCGTATATTCCTATCTACGGAAACTACCATATGTAAAAAATGTAATATATATGGCCACCCCGAAAATAAATGCAAAAACATACCACCACAAACGAACACAGACACCCCAACTATAAGTAACAGCCAACCTAATAATTTTACTAACTTATTTAAAAAACCAAAGAGCAAAGAAATTAACACCGAAAAACTAATATATAGCAAAAAACAAACATCTCAAGAAACAAAAGAACCGGAGAATATAAATACACCACAAAAACGAACTGCATCAATTGTGCAACAAGAATCAGCTGACGAAGATATATATAACTCAAATGAAACAGATAACGAATCTGTTACATCGCAGTCATCCAATGGTAGAAAACAAAACTCTAAGAAAAAAATACACGGATTCACTAGATAAAGTTAGATCAGAAATAGAAAAAAACCCTAATAAATATCCAATGAACTTCGAACAATTCAAAGACTATCTGGAAAATGCAATAGGAGCAGACCAACCCCAAGAACTATTAGAAGACTATACAGAAGACCTAGATGCAGCATTATCTATGATGAAAGAAATCTACTCAAAAAAAGAAGGAAAAACAATTAGAACTAAAATATCAAGAATAACCAAAAAACTTAAACTAAGAGCTCTCAAGCGACCTGATAATCTAACCCAATACTCAGAATCAGAAGAAAACGTATCAATATACGATCCACAAGAAAACCTACATCAAACCCCAAACTAAAGACAACAATTATTACAGATACACACATACTACATCCATCCAGTGGAATTGTAATAGTATAAACACTCACCGAGAAGAACTACAAATGCTAATAAGAGAAAATAACCCAGATTTTATAGCCTTGCAAGAAACCAAATTACAAGAAAGCAAGAATATACGCATTAAAAATTATCAAATATACAGAAAAGATCGAGAGTACGAAAGACATGCAGCAGGCGGAGTTGCAATCCTAGTTAAAAACACGATCGAAGCAGAAGAAATACAAATCCAAACGGACTTGGAAGCTATAGCCATCCAAGCCAAATTCCCTACCCAAACAACTATATGCAGTATATACATCCCACCACAAACAACACCGCAACCACAAGACATTAAAAGATTGATAGACCAACTACCAAAACCTCGTTTAATAGTAGGAGATTTCAACGCCCACAATACGCTATGGGGATCAAAATATAACAACCAACGTGGAAAAGTTATAGAAGACACCATGGATGAATTTGTCCTGTTAAACGAGGGAACGGAAACTCACCTGTGCTCAAGATCTGGAACATTCTCTACAATCGATCTCTCCTTTTGCGATCCAGCAATAGCAACCAATACCAGTTGGGAAACACTACCACATTTATATGGCAGTGACCACTATCCAATGAAAATAAACTTAGAAGCATACAACAACAATCCACCAATACTAAAAAATAAAAAATGGAAATTGGAAGACGCCCCATGGGAAGAGTTCAAAGAAAAAATGAACAGCGTAAACATTAACACCGAAAGATTCGAAAATCCTAGTACCCTAATCCAAAATCTAATAAACCAAATCAAGAAAGTTGCAGAGGAAACTATAGGATATAAAAAACAAAGACAACACAAATGTGTTCCCTGGTGGAACGATCAATGCAGAGAATCGATAAGGAATGTCAAACTAGCACTAAAAGAATTCCGTAAAAACAGATCACAAGAATATCTTATAGAATACAAAAGGAAAAAAGCACAATACAGACGCACTATTAAAGAATCCAAAAAACAATCTTGGCAGCAGTACGTCTCATCAATAAACCCTAACACACCTGTAAAAGAAATATGGGAGAAAATAAGAAGAGTAAAAGGAAAATACTCGGCCACTGAAATAAAAACATTAAACTACAACAACAACCTTATATCAGCTCCAAAAGAGATAACTGAAATTTTGGCAAAAGTATTCTATAACAACTCCAGTGATGCACAGTATGACCAAGAATTCTTAGAAAAAAAGATACAAGCAGAACAAGAGGAGATACATATAATAAAAGACCAAAATAACCCAATTAACAACAATTTTACGAAACAAGAAATGGAGTCAGTAATAAAAGAAACACAAAATAATAGTAGCCCAGGACCGGACAACATCCCATTCGAAATCATCAAACATCTCCCAGAAAATATCCTTTCACACATACTTGACATCTACAACTACATATGGGAAACACAAACATTTCCTGACCAATGGAGAGAAGCAATCCTAATACCCATACACAAAACCGGAAAATCCAAAACTGATCCACTCAACTACCGCCCTATCACACTATCAAACACACTCTGTAAAATATTAGAAAAAATGATAAACAAGAGACTTGTCTGGTACCTAGAAAAGAACCAACTACTAAGTAACGAACAATGTGGCTTCAGAAAAGGAAGATCCACCATAGACCACATCATGAATCTCACAGCAGAAGCACAAAGCGCATTTAAAAATAAGCAGCACCTTATAGCAGTCCTTTTTGACATGGAAAAAGCGTATGATAGAACATGGAGATACAGCATTATTAAATCCTTAACAGACTATGGGATCCAAGGTAAAATAATACACTTCATCAAAAACTTTCTGACTGATAGATCATTTAGACTTCGATGTAACGGATACCTATCAGGAAAATACCCCTTAGAGAACGGTCTTCCCCAAGGAGCAACGCTAAGTGTCACACTATTCTTAGTAGCGATAGATAGTATCACAAAAGTAATACAAAAACCAGTGAAAGCAGCATTATTCGCAGACGACTTAGCAATTATATGTAAAGGGAAAAACGAGCAGACGGTAGAAGCAAATCTACAGAAGTCAATAAACAATATACAAGAATGGACCAACAACTTCGGCTTTAAAATCTCACCCACGAAAACAAAAAGCATACATATATGTAAAATGCGACACCAATACAGAAACACAAATCTATCTATAAACAATAACACAATAAACAATGTAGACAAAATAAAATTTCTAGGAATCATATTTGACAGTAAACTGACATGGGAACCACACCTCAAGGAACTTCAAGCTGAATGCTACAGGAGAGTAAACCTAATAAAAACACTCAGCCATCATAGCTGGGGAGCAGACAGAGATACGCTAATGACAATATATAGGGCAACAATCAGGTCTAAAATAGACTATGGATGTACAGCATATGGGAATGCAAGTAAACGAGTAATAAAGAAACTAGAAATACACAACACTGCCATAACATATATAACAGGAGCCTTTAGAACTAGCCCTATAGTAAGCATACTTAGTGAAGCAGGGGAACCAACACTTGAAACAAGAAGAAACAAATTACTCCTAAACTATGTCGCACAGTTAGCTAGTCAACCAAACCATCCAACATACAAATATATATTCGAAAGAAACACCTCCACTCCAACCTTAAGACAACACATCCCACTACTTAACCAAGCACAACTCTTCCTAACAAAGATCAATTTTTCAATCCCACCAATAGCAGTTAAACCAATAAATTCGACACCCCCCTGGACAATCCAAATCCCACCTCCAAACCTAGAGCTATTACAAACCGACAAACGAACAACAAGCACAGAAGAATACCTGACAAAATATGACAAAATATTACAAGAGAACCCAGGAGAACGTATATACACGGACGCATCCAAAACAGAAGACTATGTCGGTGTTGGAGCTACCACAGAAGAATGGACACTACAATATAGCCTACCAAAAACCATTAGTGTTTCAACAGCTGAAGCCTATGGAATACTAGTAGCTTTGGAAAGAATAGACAACCAGCAGAACTGCTATGCCAAACAGTATTCCATCCTGACAGACTCTGCAACTTCCATAAATGCCATCCAACTTTCCGACCCAAAAAATCCCATAATAATTAAAATAAGAGAACTCATGCATACATTAAACACCCAAAAAAATAACAAAGTCACCTTAATATGGATCCCATCCCACATTGGAATATTAGGAAACGAGAAAGCAGACGAAATGGCTAAGCAAGCAGGAAATATAACAATAACCAATATACCTATACCAGCGGAAGATGTGAGAAAACTAATAAAAATAAAAATTAGCGATAACTGGCAAACGCAATGGACCCAAACAATTAACAACAAACTAAGAGAAATTAAAAGCACCACAAGACCATGGATATTAGGCGATACAAGAAAAGAACAAATCACACTCACAAGGTTAAGAATAGGGCACACCAAACTAACCCACAGCCATGTGTTCAATCGAACAGCACCAATAAGATGTGAACAGTGCAATACCACCAACACCGTCAAACACATAATTACGGAATGCCTGAAATACGATGTAGAAAGAAGAACACACAACATACCAGACAACATCCAGGAAGCCCTTAAATACGACAAACTACAAGCCCAAAACGTAATCAACTACCTGAGAGCAACGAACTTAATAAATGAAATATAATACAATATAAAAATTATTGTGTAAAAAATAAAATAAATTCCAAATGTATTAAACATTACTGTACCAGGCGCTAATGACCAAGGTGTTAAAGCGTCTTTATTCTTAAATAAAAAAAATAATAATAATAAAAAAAAAATGTAAATAACTTCATTTCACTTGGCGGTTACTTGAAAATGAACAATAATTGCAAACCAATACTTCTTTGCAGACCGTTGCTAATAGTGACGGTCTGAAAACAATTCTTTCAGATTGCTGCTTATAAAATTCTATTGCAGTAATCATAAATAATTTATTTAGATTAATTTAAATTTAAGTATATTGTTAGAAACTAATTTAGAAAACCACAAAAAAACACACAAAACTTCACTTCTGGTATTTACAACGAGGAAAAAGGAACCAGAAATAAAGAAACCTGAATAATCGTAACACACGCTTTATTTAAAGAAAACTAAGACAATGAACGGCTGTTTCGATCGCAAGCGCGATGGATACTGACTCTCGGTCACACCATCCCGACTGCCAGCGGTTCGTATTTGTAACAACATAACATCAATTAAATATAACGAAAAACAACTTACATAAAGTTCGGGATTTCAGAAATGCTTCAATAATTAACATGATTACATACAACTTCAAGTAATAAATTAAGCAAAACAACTTATTATCTCATACGTTTCTAACACGGCCAATTCTGACATTCGCTTCGCTCTCGAAGCGACTCTTCCAATTCGGAAAGGGAACAAGTGATTACTAAGGACCGAGTAGATTCATCGTCATCATAACATTTCCTCAACACTGCTTCAGTGCAAGGCGAAACTACGGTCCTCCACATCGCAGAACACCAAGTGTCAAACATTTTCGTCGTTCCTTGGACTCTGCTTTGTACCATCTGTGTCAACTTCCATTATTTATTTCGCTAGCGGATACACCACTGCATACCATTAGATGAGCGTACCATTGCATGTATTCTCACACCTCTCCGAGTCGCTCCTAATAACATAAAAAGAAGCAAATAAGTTAAACACTGCAAAGCGCATAGCTTTCAACAGTCCACAACTGTACCAAAAAGGGCGACAGTTACAATAACTCTGTAAAGCGCTAAGCTTTCAACACTCCACAAACTGTACCACTGAAGGGCGACAGTTTCACCAACTTGTACAGCTTTCAACGTCAACACAAAGCATCACACAGAGCTTTCAATGTTGAACGCAAAGCGTCCGCAAACTCCTCCACTAAAGGGTGAGAGCTGCACCATTTTTACATCTTTCAACGTCAACACAAAGCGTCACACAGAGCTTTCAATGTTGAACGCAAAGCGTCCGCAAACTCCTCCACTAAAGGGTGAGAGCTGCACCATTTTTACATCTTTCAACGTCAACACAAAGCGTCACACAGAGCTTTCAATGTTGAACGCAAAGCGTCCGCAAACTCCTCCACTAAAGGGTGAGAGCTGCACCATTTTTACATCTTTCAACGTCAACACAAAGCGTCACACAGAGCTTTCAATGTTGAACGCAAAGCGTCCGCAAACTCCTCCACTAAAGGGTGAGAGCTGCACCATTTTTACATCTTTCAACGTCAACACAAAGCGTCACACAGAGCTTTCAATGTTGAACGCAAAGCGTCCGCAAACTCTTCCACTAAAGGGTGAGAGCTGCACCATTTTTACATCTTTCAACGTCAACACAAAGCGTCACACAGAGCTTTCAATGTTGAACGCAAAGCGTCCGCAAACTCTTCCACTAAAGGGTGAGAGCTGCACCATTTTTTTTTTACTCGTATTATTGGTCTGGTAGTTCAATCACGTACAGTGAAAGCGACTAGTTGAGTTGACCAAACTGGCAATTGTCCTTTGATAACTTTGGTGTTTAGATTTCTCCGCCAATTCGTCTGGGTTCATAACATTGTTTTGGTAAAATTGCCATCACTTCAAATAGA
Source organism: Agonum fuliginosum (assembly GCA_947534325.1). Classification (NCBI taxonomy): domain Eukaryota; kingdom Metazoa; phylum Arthropoda; class Insecta; order Coleoptera; family Carabidae; genus Agonum; species Agonum fuliginosum. Next base: position 41,593,803 of record OX384030.1, on the reverse strand, counting down.
CCTTGCAGTTCATGTTGAAGTTCGTATTTTGCATCGTTTTATATATCTGTTCTACAAAATAAAGTCATTAGTTAAAAATTGCATCTTATCGCGTTATTTATGATTCAAATGTGAGTGTTTATTGCACCGCGAGTAGTTTGTTTACTATTTTATGATCAAGTTCTTAGCAAAGATTGAGTAAGCGAGGTTCCAACAATAACAGAATTTTCCACAAACCGCTCGACCATTCTGACTGAATTTTTATATCGGTTCTAATTAGGTTTATGATTGTGCACATCGCTTGAATTCCATTCGAACGATACATATCAGGTGTTTTATGGTGATATGATACACCAAGTGAGTAACAATATTTCGTATATGCATCGATTAAAAATAAGAATGTGTTTATCCCGTTTAGGAGCCGGGGTTAGTGGATTTAAATAATCCGCGGCAGCACGTACGTAAGTTAAACTTGTAGCTGGCCAGTACGTATCTCCTTAAAGTAGAGTCGGCGGCGTGATTACCGACATTTGCAGTTTTGCAAATATTTCGGTTGGAAAACTAAATCAACTGCTGCAACTCATTCATTACATTTTCTCACTTTCAAAACATCTTTTGAACCTGGGCAGGTTAAAATTTGCAAAGTATTGTGGGTACTGTTAGGGAACGCGTTTGCGAGGTGGCGAAAATGCGAGTTCCCTCGCTACGTCCACAATTGGTTATAAAAATAATTTTTGTTTATTGCAATACATTCTCCTATGACTAAAGAATCTAATGAATCAATCTGGAATGATTAATCTTATGTTGACAATAATTGAAAACACCCTAACTCCGTGGCAGCAGACCGTCGACATCGCCTTAATAGCACAAATGAGACAGTATTTAATATAACTTTTCAACAAAATTGCATAAACGGGGAACAAAAATTTTCTGAGTTAAATCAACTATCTTCGCGAACTCGTTATAACATTGTTCATTATGGAATATCTGTAATAATTCTAGTCGACTTTGACAAGACACAAAGTGGTTTAGGGAACTGCTCTCGGGGGTTATTTTAACGTAATGTAAAATACCGTTTTGGACAATATAACGCGACAAGTGTAGTCGACCCTTTTTTGTATCTTAATAGCAGTAACATGTCGTACAACAACTAGGTTGCAAATAAGAAAATCAACATTTGGCAGTGATATCGAAATCTTCCATAATGTCCACTAACGTGCTATACTGGGCAGGATATCTTTCTTAATAACTGTGGATTGTAACATTAAAGTAAATATTCGTAAAAATCTTTTTGAAATAGTTCACAACTGCAAGAATTTATTTTAATGGAATTTTCTTCAGTACTTTTTCTTTTACTAAAATAATTAATTCCTTAGTCCCATCATGTTTTTAAAACAAGTAAAAAGGTAAAACGTTTTTGTAAATTGATTCTTGATGAGACATATCTGGTTAAAATTCAAGAACATATCGCGTAAGTGAAAAGGCGGTTTGGCTTAAAAGATATAGTTGGTTTTCTGTACGTGAAAGCGGATAACAATCTTTACTAATGTGTTGGTCTTGCGGTAGTCAAAGTACATTCGGTACGTGCCCTTTCCTTTTACGCACACGGAGAATAAGGCTGACAAAAGGATTCGCTTCCACGAATAGTACCATAAAGAAGTATTTTATAATACTGCGGACTACCTCGCGTTCATGGTCTGATAGATGGTACGGAGGTAACAATCAAATCGTTAGTGTAACAGATATGAAGGGGAGGTAGAATTGTTATTTACTGTGAATAAACCACTACTGCTTTTGTATCGGAAAGACGGAATAAGAGCTATAAATACAGATAGATGTTGGTCAAATACATCAATTAATTATTCAGCAAAAGCAAGAAATTCTGCAATATTATTACGTACAACATGGGTACCTGAGTGATCAGTGATTTATCTAAGCTCGGTGTCGGCACATAGATTGCATCAAATTATTACATCGCAATCAAGAAAAGCATTTTGGACAATAACAAAAATGAGGTTGGTAACTTCATCAAAAATATAATCGACTGCTTTAACTCTGGTGTACTGAATAACTTGCAAAGAACGGTTTAATTTTATGTTGAAGCCTAAAGAAATAGCAATTACACATTAGAGACGACAGGTCCTGTATTAATGATTAAAGATCATTTGAATCATCAATAATTACTACATTATTCAATTTTTAAAGATTTTCCAGTTTGACAATAATTGTTAACATTCTTGCGCCACTTTTTCAAATTACGATTGTTTCGCGTAAATTGTATTCGGCAGGGCTTCTAGTTATAATACGACCTAGTTTGACACTCCTAACATTTATTGTTTTCATAATAAATTTCAGAACTATCGCGACTATTGTTGTTACGGATTCATTAAGTTTGAGAATGTTTGCATGATTGCTTCCATCGTGTTGACATTCCGTAATCGAACAAAAAAACAAATTAAACCGGGCATACTTTTTTTTGTGAAGATCGCTAGCGGTAGTCTGTACCTAATTCGCGTTTTTTTTAACAGCGTCCTCTGGGCTTTGAGAATAACCGCTCAAAATTTCTTTTGTGACAAACATCTACAAATTTACGTTAAAAGGTCTCCTAATTTCGGACGTTACTGATTACGTATAAAATCATATTTGAAACACGAATTAAAATCAACCTTGTCTTACCAGATCTGACGGTCTGTTCACTCAAATTCAGCATCATTACTTACTAAAGCAAACCATTACCTCACTGCAATGACATCTTATCGGAAAACAGGCAGAACTACATACTCGGATGTCGTCTTCAGTGATTTGATGAAGTTTTTTAACTCTGTATCCAGAGCATCCATCATGGGGTCGTCAGTAAAACCGCTTCTGTGGTTATGGATTGTAATCCCACTTCTGATGTTAGAAACTAATTTAGAAAACCACAAAAAAACACACAAAACTTCACTTCTGGTATTTACAACGAGGAAAAAGGAACCAGAAATAAAGAAACCTGAATAATCGTAACACACGCTTTATTTAAAGAAAACTAAGACAATGAACGGCTGTTTCGATCGCAAGCGCGATGGATACTGACTCTCGGTCACACCATCCCGACTGCCAGCGGTTCGTATTTGTAACAACATAACATCAATTAAATATAACGAAAAACAACTTACATAAAGTTCGGGATTTCAGAAATGCTTCAATAATTAACATGATTACATACAACTTCAAGTAATAAATTAAGCAAAACAACTTATTATCTCATACGTTTCTAACAATATGAATATTATCAATTTTCAAACAAAATTCTTTCCAAATGTCAAGTTTATTTACACTTTTATGTATAGGTATGTAGTAATGTTTTTCTACATTCAAAATTTAAGCTTTCCTACATATGATGATACAGTTGAAAAATTACAAAATTTCTGTTGATTGTTAATAAAAATCAAATCAAGCTGTGTATTAGTCCAGGGCATTTAGATCAAAATCGCCCGAAATAAAGAAATTTTTAGGGACAGCAGATATCGAGATGCGGTTTTCTGCATTGTGTTCAGAAAGCTTCCAGGAAAAAAGTCTATATCGTCTGGTTATGCCATTTTTCGAAAAATGCATTCTGGTGCAATAAATGCATTTTGCAAATGCATAATTACTTGCAACATTATAAGAACGACTGGAAACTCGGAAAAATCGTTACTCGGGGGTTTTCGGGGATGTCGAGATTTTTGTCAATAAGCACGTTTTAGCACTTTTAGAACCTATTTTGACTATTTTCACGATGATGTGTGTGTGTGTGTGTGTGTGTGTGTGTGTGTGTGTGTGTGTGTGTGTGTGTGTGTGTGTGTGTGTGTGTGTGCGTGCGTGTGTGTGTGTGTGTGTCTGTGTGTGTGTGTGTGTGTGTCTGTGTGTGTGTGTGTGTGTGTGTGTGCGTGTGTGTGTGTGTGTGTGCGCGCGCGCGCGTGTGTGTGTGTGCGCGCGTGTGTGTGTGTGTATGTATGTATGAAAGTCTGTGTGTGTGTATATATGAAAGTCTGTATGTGTGCCTACTATGTTCTTTCGTTCTTATTCATTATCTCAAATTCTATTGAACATAAAATTCTAATATTTTGCATTATATATTTCTACATGTTAATGAAGAGCTGATTAGATTTTGGTAAAAATCTGCCAACCGGAAATGGTATTTTCTTGAAACCTTTTAACATTTTTTGCAAAAAATATAGAAAATTCTGCGATAGTTACAATTTGTCATACGACATTTCAAAGAACAAATTATATCTTACAATATTTATTTACCATCTTGTCTATATCTCTTACCAATAAAGGAAAATTATTTTTCAAAGATATATAATTTTACCTACCACGATTTGTAAATCACAATATAGGAAAAAAATTAAAAACAAAAATGAATATGTCAATGTGACAGATAAACAGATGTATACACAGTTTCTAAAATTTTGGTTGCACCATTTATAAAGAAATGTATAAATATATTAATAACTGGATTTGAAACTAGTAGGTACCTAGGAGCTGAAATTTAATTAATAAAAAACTGACTGAATTCTAGTAAGTTTTTATCCTTCCATTAAACGTATCCAGTCAAGAAGCATCATCGATTCATTAATAACTGGATATAATATAATAAGGTAATAATAAAATAAAAATTGTATCCACAAAGAGCTAATTTGATTTCAATGTCAATCGGAATCGGTACGTTGCTTGAAGAACTATAAAAAAAATTTAAAAAAGTAGCCTAACAAAAACCAAATTCACATATTACAGTGTCAAGGTGGGAGGTTATGTGCTGGCCACAACAGATTTTTTTTTCGTTGTCAAGTCGGCCTTTCCTACTTTGATTATTAATAAAATAAAAAATATGCAAGTGCAATTTTTTTATTAATGGCGCAATAGAGCGCAAACGAACGACTATCGAAATAATTATGAAAATTTTAAAATTTACAAAAAGGTAGGGCTAGTGTCAACATAGCCCTGCCTAACTTATTCTCTAAATTATGGCAAAATTAGAGCAGCGCAAAAAAATTATTGGTGGATCAATAAAGCACAATACGAGCGCAAAGTAGACTAATATTTTTTTAATAGAAATATTTAAGTGGGAGGACCAACTTGACTTAGCCCACAGCGTGAATGTAAGAAACACCGTCAAAACTCTTATTAAACTGAACTATATAAAGACCCTCATACCCTTCTTGAGTCCCACAAATTCGGTTTTGGTATAGAAACGCTGAATGAACTGTATTATTTAATAAAGAACCTAATATCCTTCTTGAGTCCCAAATACTCGGTTTTGATACAAACTCTGATTGAAGTAAACTAAATAAAAAAATCTCTAATCCATCTTGAATCCCACATACTCGGTTTTAGTACAACCTCTGATTGAACTGAACAGAATAAAGAGCCTCATACCCTTCTTGAATCCCACATACTCGGTTTTGGTACAAACAATGATTAAATTGAACTAAGTAAATAAAGAGCCTCATACCCTTCTAGAGTCCCACATAACTAGGCAGATTAAAAAAGAAATTGTTATAAATAATTATTGTAGAATTTTTTCTTGGTATTTTTTCTAGAAATAAAATCAAATACAAACGATTGGTGTACCTAGTTTTAAAAAAATGTATTACTACTTCGCTGCTAGAGTGAACCTGGCAGAATAGAAAATAATTGTTATAAATAATTGTAGAATTTTATCTCGGAATTTTTACTTGAGTTGGAACTTGGAATACAATCAAATTCAAACGAAATACAATCACTTCGTGTACCTAGTTAGTTGCTAGCGTGAAGCTGGCAAAATAAAAAAGAAATTGTTATAATTTATTGTAGAATTTTGTCTTGGTATTTTTACTAGAAATACAATCAAATACAAACGAAATACAAACGGTTTGCAGAGTTTTTATTTTTCTTAATGTATATTTCGCTGCTAGCGTGAACTTGGCAGAATAAAAAAGAAATTGTTATAAATAATTTGTAGAACTTTTTCTTCTTATTTTTACTAGAAATACAATCATATACAAACGAAATATAAACGATTGGTATACTTTTTTTTTTTTTAAAGTTAAGTTCGCTGCTAGCGTGAACTTGGCAGAAAAAAGAAATTGTTATAAATAATTGTAGAATTTTTACCTCTCGCCACTCATATCTGTAAGAGAGGTATTGTAATCATGCTAAAATTTCGATGGTGAGTTTTCAATGGATAAGCACGTTTTGAGGTCCCTAGAACACGATTTTGATAATTTCGCGATGGTCTGTGTGTGTGTCTGTGTGTCAGGGGATGGATGTTGGAGGTACGATAACTCAAATACCACTGAATAAAAAAATTTGAAATTTTGTATACAATTGACACCCTAGATTAGATCTGATTAGATCTTGGTGTTGATCGTGCAACCGGAAGTGGTAGTTTCTTGAAGATCTGAAGAGTTTTTCTGGAATATTCTCAAAATTTATGAATTAATAGGAATTGTTTTAATATCATTGTATACTAAATGTTAGTATCTACAATATGTATTCAAAACGTTGTTTCTATCTAGCACTATTTTCCAATTACAATAAGTTAAAAATTCTACAAATGTTACAATTTTGATTTATCTGCCTACCTGTGGAAACAAAAAATAAAATATTTGAGTGTTAATGTCATATGAATTTTAGACTTTTTGGCAAATTGAAATGGAAAATATGAAATGTCATTTAGTATTTATAAGGTCATATAAGGCGAGAGGTTATGTGTTGGCCACATCGGATTTTTTCTTCTTATTTTTACTAGAAATACAATCAAATACAAACGAAATACAAACGATTGATATACTTTTTATTTTTTTTAAAGTAAAGTTCGCTGCTAGCGTGAACTTGGCAGAATAAAAAAGAAATTATTATAAATAATTGTAGAATTTTTTCTTCTTATTTTTACTAGAAACACAATCAAATACAAACGAAATACAAACGATTGGTATACTTTTTATTTTTTTAAATAAAGTTCGCTGCTAGCGTGAACTTAGCAGCATAAACAATAATTGTCAATTATTTAAACAATTTCAAAAATACAAATCATTTTAATAGAAATACAATCAAATACAATCGATTCAGCATATTTTTAATTATTATTTTTTACTTATCGCTGCTAACTTCACGCACCTATCAATTACGTAGTTTTTGGGGACTAATAAACTACTATCGAAATTTCATACCACACGCGGCTGAAATTTTACACCCTTTAACTGAACTTTTAAAACAAGATATTAAATGGAAATGGACTCAGGAATGCGAACACGCATTTAATACTGTTCGTGATATCTTATCTTCAGATAATGTTTTATGTCATTTTGATGCAAGTGTACCAGTAAAATTAACGGTAGACGCAAGCCCATATGGTATTGGCGCAATAATAAGTCATGTTTTCCCGAACAACGTAGAGCGCCCTATTGCCTGCGTGTCGCGGACCTTAACGCGATCGGAGGAAAATTACTCGCAACTGCATAAAGAAGCGCTCGCAAATAGTGTACGGGGTTCGTTATTTTTACCAATATTTATATGGTAGGAGATTTATCCTACACACAGATTCTAAACCATTACTTGCAATTTTTGGCCCTAAGAAAGGCATACCGCAAATGGCAGCCAGCCGCCTACAAAGGTACGCTATTTTCTTGTCTGGATTTACATACGATATCCAATATGTAGAATCAAGACAAAATACCGCGGATTTATTATCTAGAGCACCGTTAAAGGACAAAGAGAAAGCAACAGATATAGAAGAACATGCAAATTTAAATTATATTCTAGAATATAAAGAGCATTTGCTAAATTTTGAAACTATTGGGCTAGAAACTTCTAAAGATTTAGAGTTACAAACAATTATTAAATATTTAAAGAATGGTTGGCCTTCTCGTATAAATGATACTCAATTAAAACCATATTTTTATCGAGCAAAGGAATTAACTCTAGAAAACAATTGTGTCATGTGGGCTTATAAAATAATTATTCCCAAAACATTGCAAAATTCAGTATTAACAGAATTGCACGCTTCTCATCAAGGAGTAGTGAAAATGAAATCAATAACACGGTCATACTTTTGGTGGCCCGGCATTGATCAACAAATAGAAAATATCTGCAAGTCATGTGAAGCTTGCATGTGTAAAACTAATTCTCTACCTAAAAGTGAATTATTACCGTGGCCGTGGCCAAAATCGCCGTGGGAGAGGGTACACTGTGATTTCTTTGGTCCAGTTTTGAATCATATGTATTTTGTCATGGTTGACGCTCATTCAAAATGGCCGGCAATTTTTAAAGTAAAGTCAACGACAGCCGCATACCGAAATATTTAGTTAGTGATAATAGACCACAATTTAGTGGTTGTGAATTCAAAGATTTTTGTACAAATAATGGTATATCACCCATCTAACGGGAGCCCCTTATCATGCCGCTACTAATGGATTAGCAGAAAATATTGTAAAAACCACCAAACGAGCCCTTCAGGCTGCCTACAAGCATGATAAAAATGTAAACATAGATTATGCCTTAAATTTAGTTCTTTTTGATTATCGTACGACTGTACATTGTACGACAGGAATGTCGCCTGCATACTTAATGTTCAATCGTAACATTCGAACTCGATTTGATTTAATAAATCCACTTGTACATAATAGAAAAGTAAAAAACATTTCTCACGAATCTGTAAAAAGACAACAATGTAATCAAAAGAAATATTATTCAGGAAAACGAAATGTAACCCTTCATATAGGTCAAGCAGTATATGTAAAAGATTATAGAGTAGTCAATAAGGAAAATTGGATGCAAAAATTGCAAACATTATAAACCGCAGGTTATATTCGGTATATATACCCGAATTAAATACATATTGGAGGCGGCATATAAATCAAATAAAATGTACAATGTCGGTAGTAGACTCGCTTCCTACCTCAAACGTTCAAATAATGATACGGACTTAGTAACACTAAATAAAAGAAGCAGAAAGCCACCAGAAAGGTTTCAGGCTGGTGGGTAACCAGTTTTGAGGGAGGAAGAGTGTAATATATATGGATTGTTTATTGAAAACGTAAAACAATAGATAGCAGCATCGATCACTCGATCATATGCTGCTAATTTAATTAAGAGAACTCTCACTCAAGCGAGTTTGGAGAGCTCAGTCTCGAGTTGTACTTTATGTTTGTCAGTATAAATATTCTTTCGTAAAATAAAATATAAATGGGTTAAATAATATAGTGGTTTACATCAAGGAAACCTCCCTTCACAATTTTCAGTGTTGTGTAAATATATTACAGTATGCGTATATTCAACTGTAACCACGACACAACAATCAATAGTAAATGTTTCGTTTATTTTTCACCAAATGTCAAAATATTTAAAATGAAATTAAAAGTTATGCTAATAAATAAAATTGTGTTATTTAAAATTGTTAAATTTGATTTATTCATGGAATAGTCAATGCGTATACCACTCGATCATCAAAAATAATAGAAAATACTTTTGCCTCCTGGTTCGACGTATTTCCGCAAAACACCTCTCGATCTCCGGTCTCGAGTTGTTTCTATGGAAATACGTCTCATCAGTCGGCAGTATTTTCAATTATTTTCGAAGCTCTTGTGGTATAATAACTGAAAATTGCATGACACAAATAACAGCCAATGAATGAATTGATTACAATAATAGTAAGCATGGTTATATAAAAATTTTCTCGGACTTAAGGCTGTTCGACCCTGGCCTCAGAAAACTGTTATTTTGCACAACTTTAAGACCATTTTTCTTGTCACTGTACGTTTTGTTTCTTTTCAAAAAAATTGTACATATTATTGAATACTTTATAAACTAAATGGCAGACTCAGAATTTTAAATAATGTTATTGTTAATAAGATATCAGTACTATTAGTGAAGGCGTAAAGATGCTCATATTTTCTGTAATAATTTTTTTATTTAAAATTGCTCTCTACTATTTCATAGCATTAGTAAAATTATGCTGAGGAAGCTCAAAAAATAAAAAATCCAATAACCCGGTCTTGAAAAAAATGGAATTATGTGATGCGCAAATGCGAATTTTTCAAATAATATTCGTTCGTATTTTTGCGCGTTGGGCCAATATTTAGGCAACTTATTTCACATCCTTGTCTTCTGCTACCAGCTTCGAGAATCTCAAAGCAATAAACTCGGTAGGGGGTAGGGTAGGGCTCAGGTATAAAGTTGAAACCTCCAGCTTCTTGTTTCAAATATAAATTTGTATGATACTGATTCGTGTAATATAATAACAGAATAAATTCAAAACATTATTGTTTAATTTAAATTGTAATAGATTTGTAATTACAAAAATTTGTTGCAGTTACAATATAACATTCAATTATTTAACTCAATATAGCTGATATTAAATTGATACTTACATTTTTGTACTTACCGAGCAAATTAAACAAAATATACATTACTAAAATTCAACTAAAACAATATGTGTAAACCATAAAAACACATATGAGTTGTAAATGAAATACAAACCATGATTATTATTACGAGTATCTACAAAAAACAGAAGTATTGGAGTTTTGTAAATGGAATGAAAATTAATATACGTGATTAATTGTCAATGTGTTACATTTAATACATTTACACAATTTATTGTTTTGAATAAATCATAGTAATCATTTACATTTTTATTAATAATTAGATACTAATAATATAATTACAATTTTTTAAAAATTATAAGTATTATACTTGATTATTTGTTAAAACTAAAATTTTAAAACAATAAATTTTTGGTCATTAAAACGTTGGAAAAGCGCAGAAATATAATCAGTAAATTTATATTGAATAAGCGCCGATCAAAACATTGAATAAGCGCAGATCGTAACATTGAATAAGTGGATGTTTCGAAAATGAGATTTCTAACCATAACAAGTTTGTCCAGATCGTCTTCGAGTATGATGTTAGGCAAGAATATTTTCTAGTTTTAAAATTTTTTGTTAAAAATACTCTTCTAGTATGATGGGGTTAAGTTCAGAAAAATGTTAGGCAAGAGGCAAAAATTCAAAAAATATTGTAGAAAAACTGTCGTACAATCCCTAAAACCATTGTGCTTTTCAAATGTGTACTTCTGCGCTTATGCAACTACATTTATGCACTTTTCAAATGTTGTTTTATGCGTTTTTCCAATGTGATAAGCCCTCGATAGATGATATCTTTGAATCAGTAGTATTCAGAAATTCAGATCAATGTCACTATAATTTCCACTGTTATTACTTTCTACGTCTATTTGGTGGCTCAAAATATTTTCCGAATCAACATAATTTGATTCGGGAATTTGAACATCTTCAGGCGTAGTTGAATCTCGGATGATATTTGGATGAGAACTGTAGATATTAATAAAAAAATCACAGAAATGTAGAAATGTCGAAATATATGCTAACACAATATAAATGTATATGATTCATTATGGTAGGTATATTTATTAAAGTTGTACCTATTATTTAATTAGATTAAACAAAATATAAAGTCTCACGTTAATAAACGTCTTGAAAAAGCTCTCAACTACAACATATTGAAATATTTTTTTTCTTGTGTTATTTATATTGATATAACACGCCATTATAGTTCAGTTTTAAAAATATGCTAAAATACTAGGTAGCTCATATTTGCTATAAATTGTTGTTATTTCTACACCAATATGTTTCATAATTTAAAAACTTAATTTAGTACTTACCTACCATATGTGCATAATAAAAGTTTGCAGTTTAGATTTATTTTTAATAGTATTTTGTGCACCTAGAGTGGGAAGCGTGCTATCACTCCCGCGGGCAAAGCGACGGCCCGAGCGAGGGCGCCGGCTTCGCCCAAGGGAGGAATAACCTTCCCTCCCCGGGACACACACAATATTTTACGTCACGAGGGGGCAAAACAGTCTCGAAATCACCTTTCTTGCAAGCGTGAGGAACGTACTTGCTTTCTTCCCGCGCGGGAGGAAAAACTCGCTTCCCTCCCTCCATTAGCAAGAGGAAAACACTGCTTTCCGCCCCCGAGTGACGTAATAGTATTTTGTGCACCTAGGGAGGGAAGCGTGCTATTACTCCCGCGGGCGAAGCGGCGAGCCGCAGCCGCAGGCGAGTCCGAGCGAGGGCGCCGGCTTCGCCCAAGGGAGTAATTGCTATTACTCCCGCGGGCCAAGCGGCGGCCCGAGCGAGGGCGCCGGCTTCGCCCAAGGGAGGAATAGCCTTCCCTCCCGTGGGACACACAATATTTTACGTCACGAGGGCCTCGAAATCACCTTTCTTGCAAGCGGGAGAAAACACTGTTTTCCTCCCGCCAGTACCGGGAAGAAAACACTGTTTTCCTCCCGCGCGGGAGGAAAGCAAGTACGGTCCTCCCGAGCGGGAGGGAAAACTCGCTTCCCTCCCTCCATTAGCAAGAGGAAAACACTGCTTTCCTCCCCCGAGTGACGTAAAATATTTTAAACAAGTGATTCAGCATTTTCAATAACTGACTGTACTTCTTTCTCCGATAGTAGATGATAATAATTAATGTACCCTTGTCTCGTTTCGAGACGAGATTTACTCTAGTCTTGATCTCGATCTCAGTTCGAGAATTTCGATGTCGAATCGAAAGTCTCGAATAAAAAAGTATAGTCAGTTTTTTAAACAGTAAATCTAAACTGCAAACTATACTGTACTAAATATGGTATTAGGTATTACACATAAAAATAATAATTATATAAACTTACCATTTTTTGAAGCTCGTAATTTCTCGCAGTTTTCTCATTCGTCTTCTGCATGATTTTGTTTTAACCATGTTAACTGTTCACAACACTAATATAACGATAATGAATATAAAATAAAGAATATTCACAAAAACGTTTTATATCAAGAACAACAACCAATATCACTTTACTATAATATGACAAGTAATAGAGTAACAAAAAACACCTTAGGGCATGAATATATACGAATTTAACAGTCAATTCTTAGAACTTGTAAATTTTTTTGGATTAAGTAATTAGGTATAACTGTGTAATTATTTCCAAAGTACAGTTGCAATTTATACGAATTTAACAGTCAATTCTTAGAACTTGGAAAAATTTGTAGATTAAGTAATTAGGTTACACAGTTTCAAAAATATAAGCCCAATAATTGTACAATTATGTTGATCTTGATATTATACATTTTTGAAGCTCGATATTACTTGTTTGACTATGATTTTTGCGAAGATGATAGCGATTTGTATTAAAACTGTTTTTTGTTAATTAAAAATACTGCTAAATATATACATTTATACAACTTGATTTTTAGAAATACTCAAATACCTTCCTTCTAGGTATATGATGAGAAGTAAAAATATATTATGATTTTAAATTTGTTATTATGTGTTCTCAAAATAGTTATAAAATATCTAACACACAATTTATTAAAATAGGTACCTATAAACAAAAAATAACTGGTGTTTTTGACTAGGTTATGGTAAAGGTGTACCTACTATCCTAATTAATATATTGAATAATTTCATAGGTGGCTTATTTTAATTTTACATGCATATTCAATATTCGTCAGTCGCGTTGTTCATATCATAAGTAAAAGATTTTATTCTTGAGGAGTTTTCGTTTCAAAACATTGAATGTTAGAATTCTACCCAGAGGGATTAAGTTGTAAATGTTATGATTTATGATCATTCTATGAAGAACATTACCGACTGTGTTGTTCTGGTTGTATACCAAAAGGAGATTATTTGAAAACCCAGATGCGAAATTTTTGTTGAGGGTCAAAAAGCCTTAAGGCAGGAATGTAGCTGTATAGAAAGAGGAAAAACAGTGCTCTTCGGTTTGTAAAATATTGAATCTAACTAACGTAAGATCATTGAAATTTTTACGACAATATATAATATTCATTCTACAGTGCGAAGCATCGATTTTACCAAATTTTTCCATAGAATTGTTTTTAAAAAAATGCCGAATAAAGAGAAAAATAGTACTTTTACATGTTTAATTTAGGGCATTCTAAATGCAAAATATATTAAAATTCATGCGTCGCACTGTAGGTAACATACGGTATATAAATAATGCGTTTGATTATTTCTTTTGTCTTATAAATACAATATAATACAAATACGATGCCACTTTTAGAGCGCGTTCGCTATTGCTGCCTTTGTTCGACACACTAAATCTGTATATATCTCTCCTTTTTCTCGACGAAATCGTATACAGCTACATTCCGGCCGTAACTGACATTAATAAGCGGAAATTTTACCGGCATCTGTCACTTTGACATTAAATTAAAAATTGGTTAAATTGTTATTTTGAGTATAAATAAGCAATTAACAAGGTAAATAATACATATTTATTAATGTTACATACAAATTTAGTAAATATTTCAAATTTCTATTGTAAAAAGAATTCAAAAATAGAGCGGCGGTGTCATTGCGATTTTCTTACCGAATATGCACTCGTGCATTAATTCATGCCCAGGAAATTTTTTATCGTGCATTTTTTGAGTGCTTTCCGGAAAAAATTAATGCACATGTGATATTATAAGTGAAAATCGCACGACGCAAATAACAGCCAATGGAAGAATCGATTACAATAATAGTTACTATGGTTAGAGGAAATTTTTTACTAGTAGCTTGAGGAATTTAACTGAAATTAATGTGTAATAATTTATAAAGATGGCAGCACTAGGCAATGCCACACTAAGTTGGTATCATTGTATTTGTGGTTGTTGTGAATCTGAATGTGTTCTAAAATGGCGTAACCGCCAAAAACCAGTAGCTTGTATAATAAACGATTAGTTAAACATTACTTGTGTATTTTATATATCTGATAATATACCAAGATAATACATGTGTCAAGTTACTGACTGGATTGAAGAAAAACAACTGAACCCTGGTAATTGAGTGAAACATGGCAGCATTATTCAAACCGCCGGAGTCTCTGGTCGTAAGTGGAAATATTTCTGAAAATTAGAAGAGATTTTGTCAAAGATATGACTTCTTTGCAACAGCAGCGGATTTAGATAAGAAACTGAAAAGAAACAAATTACCGTATTCTTGAATCTTATTGGAGATGACGGCTTAGAACTGTATAACTCTTTTACGTTTACAGCTGATGAAGCTAGCAAATTAGCAAATATTCGCAAGAAGTTTGATGAATACTGTGCACCCAAGAAGAACATAATATTCGAACGATTCAAATTTAACAGTATTGTTCAAACATTTGACTTATTTTTGACGGAACTAAGTACGCAAAGCTGTGGAAACAACTGAGTACGCAAATCAAGATGATATGATAAGAGACAGGATCGTAATGGGCATTTATGACAAAGGAACCCAAGAGAGGTTATTGAGAGAGTGTGCGCTAACAAAAGCAATTGATTTTTGTAGGGCTGTTGAAGCTAGCAAGTCGCAGTCAAAACTTCTTCATAGTGAAGTAAGTCACTGTTGATGCGGTCAGAAGAGGCGCAAATAGAGAAAAAAAACGTGCCAGGAGAGAAAAATGGCGACAACAAGTGCATGTATTGCGGATTCAAGCATGCTAAAGTAAAGTGTCTCGCGTATTGAAAAATTTGCCATGAATGCAATGGCAAGAACCATTTCGCTTCAGTCTGTAAGAAGAAAGGAAGCACAGGCAAGAAAAAAGTCCATGAGCTGGAAATTAAAGAAAGGGATCCAGCAGATGTTGAAAGCAGTGAAGAATTTTATGTTGATGCAGTTCGAGATGAGCAGTGTGCAGTCAACAAGAAGCAGACCATGTGGACAAAGAAGATTAAAGTCGAGGGTAAGCAAGTCGAGTTCAAATTGGACACTGGTGCCGAAGTTAGTGTACTACCCGTCAGTGTGTTAAATGATATTTGTACGAGTAAACAATTGTGTGACACTAACGTTACTCTAGTATCATATGGCAGTACAAACTTTAAAATAAAACCAGTCGGTGAAATCGCTATAAGATGTAGCACTAGTAAACATTCAGAACATTTAAAGTTTATTGTTGTTGATAGTGAAGGACAGATGCCACTATTAGGACTCCAAGGCTGTATCGTAGCCGAACGACAGAGAATGCCTGCCACCACGATTGTGACGTCACAACTGAAGACGGTCCAACGCAGTACAAGTAGTGAATGTAACCGAATGTTTACGCGTTCATATAATATCTAGAATTATTGGTGATTATGAGGCAGATACAAAAATAAAAGTTTAATTTTTAATTATTAGTTATATATTTGTAAAATGATATAACATTTAAAATATGTACAATCATGTATACGAAACATAAATAAATATAAATTTACATGTAACAAGAAAAAATTAGAACTTAAAAACATGTGTAAGTGTAGGTAATGATACTGACTTATTAACTACCATTTATTTTTTAAAATTAAATTCAACACAACATCAAGATAAAAATCATTATATAGAATGTAGGTACTTTTTAAATTAATTTCCCGTCAATTTTTTAATTTTTCGTTTGTTGTCCTTTTCTATTTCTATTTTGTTTTGTTGCATTTTGGAGTAAGTAGTTATTTAAAAGTATGTTAGAAAAGTATCGATTACACATATTAAATAAATTGTGACGGGATTGCCCACAACCGCATTTGATTTTTAAATCATACTCTTTAAAAATTAACAACTCTAACGACATATTTCTACTAAAATATTTACAATGAAATCTTTAGGCCATTTTAGTCCACCACGATTAATATTTTTGTATCGAATCACACGTATCATTAGAATTAATTTCTAATATTTTATCGGTATAAACAATTAAATCCATGCATTTCTTACAATCAACTTTATTTAAAATTTTAAAAGCAATACAGGCTGTCCCAAATTGATTGGGTCACCATTGGGATCTCGGAAACTATAGGAGCTACGAGGTCGGTTAAATGGGCAATGTTGTGCAGTTTTTAGGGCTTATTTAGATTCCGTTGAGAAACATTTAAAATTCCAAACAGTTTGAAAGTTATTCAAAAAAACTGAAAATCGCGATTTTATAAAAAGGTAAATTACTCCGTAATTATAAAAGATATAAAAAAATGTTTCATATAAAAGTTACATGATTTGATGAGAGAAACTCCAAAATGATGTCAGAATAAAATTCAAGATGGCGGTTTCCAAGATATTAATAGTAACTTCCTTATTTTAAATGGGCGCCATATTGGATTTTTACATGAATAAATAGAGTTTTTTCTCTCTTTTCAACAATGTATAACAACATGTGTTTAAACAAAAAATTATTAAAATACAAATTATTTTAATTCGAAAGCAAGTACAACAATGAATAACAATAGATAACAATAATACAAATTAATCTAGAAGAAAACAAATTTCTTTTGTGTTATTTTTATGTAAAAATAAATAAATTTTCAAAATATCTTAAAAAGTCTACGAGACCCAGCGCGACCAAAGGGCCCGATTCTTGAAATTTTTCGTATGCGAAAGTGAGCGAGATGCGTATACGAACTGCACAATGGTATTCTTGAAGTTAAAAGTAGTGGTCGTCTACGCAAATCTCATGCGCAACTACATCGCATGGGTAGTAACCACTCGAAAGTAAACATTCGTATGCGAAACTGCAAATGTCAGTTGCTTTATAGGTTATTATTTTGCTATTTCATATTGTGTTAATATAAAAAATCTGACGTGGACACCACATGACTTCCTTGTACGCCTTGTTTGTTCATACTTTTCTTAATAACTAAAATGTAGAATAATATAAAAAAATTCTTTTAACTTATTATACTAGTATACTCACAAATATATTTTAGTCATTTTATTTAAACTGCAGAAGAAGATATAAAGCATATTTTACTATTGTCACTGTCATGTCATAATCATTTAAATTTTACGTAGTAACAAATGTTAATCGATCATGGACTACAAGATACTGAAATACTAAGTTATACATATATACTTTAATTATTTTTAAATGATAGCAGATACAAAAATATTTATAAAATACCGATTGTAGGTAATAATCACATAATCTTTCATTTAAAATAAAAAAAATTGTCTTAAATTAAATATTTTACGAAATATTTTTAAAAAGTACTACTTCCGGTTTGTAGACTGAGACCAAAAATAGGAGGTGCACAACTAGATGCTATAACAGTCCTAAATACAAAATTTCAACTTTCTACGTCTAACCGTATTTGAGTTATGCGACACACATACGTTCGTACGTACGCACGTACGCACAGACGTCACGACGAAACTAGTCATAATGGATTCAGAAAAGGTCAAAACGGATATTTCCGTCAAAATCTGAGAACCGAAATTTTTCGCGATTACAATACTTCCTTACTTCGTACAAGGAAGTAAAAATGAACAACTGAAGAGAAAGAGGATAATAAAGAATATAGATTTAAGAATCATACATGATCAAGTTCGTAATCATGAACAAATAGGACGAGTAAATCTAGATTTGTCAAAGGGTCAAACTAGTAATATGACAAAAATTAATTAAAAATTAGTTTACCTAAATTATAAATATAAGTAATTTCTATTTAACAAAATGAATTATATTTTATTGCAGACTGCACTAATAGAGACCAAATAAAACATGAAATAAATAAATTAAAATATGTACTTACACAAAAGAAAATCTATTATAATTTATTAAAAATTAACATGATTCAATACAAAAGATACGAAAACGAAACTAACAAGAAAATGAAAATTATAATTAACCTAACTTCAAAGTTCAAATTCAATGTCAAAACAAAAACCATGTGATTAAATGAAACGATTTCATTGGTTGCAAGAAGGTGCGTTCGTTTGCTTCTGTCGATTTCGTAAATTCGCATACGAAACTGTGAGGCATGTTTCTATCACCAGTCAAGAATACCTCTCATGCGCATTCGAGTAGTCGTATACGAAAGTCACCGCTCGAATATCTGCGTACATAGACAAAATGTCATCTACACAATTAAAGTTTGCTTTAACACTGTCAACTCTCTTGATAAGATGCAAGTCTATACAGCCGTAGCCGAACGACAGAGAATGCCTGCCACTAGCCCTCCACCAATCGCGATACGTCATAACTGAAGACGGACAGTTGCATTACCGCTTACGACTAGAACTGTATTTTCGCCGTATTCCTATGTGATATTACTTATTTTAAAGTTTAATAACACAAAAAATCATGCCTAGTACATGTTGTGTACCTGTATGTAGTAGTAACTATACAAAATTAAATACAAAAACTGAAAATGTCACTGTATTTCGGTTTCCAAACCCGGCGAAATACAGCGATCCTGATATTAAGAAAAATAAATCCGATTTAAGGAGGTTCCCTACACATGCAGTGGCGTACTCAGATATCAGCCTTTAATTAATAAAAATATTTTTATTAATGTAAAACAAAATTCGGTCAACGGGTGTTAGTTGATATTGCAATTCGTTCAGTTGCGGTGATATATTTTTACAATAATTTCTAATTCACTAATCAAAAAATGCTTGAAGATTTTTTACAACAACAACAATATTGTTACAACTATGTGGTCAACCTTCTTCAAAATTTGGGAAATTGATGTCCGTGCTTGCATACGTTTATATACCAAAAATTAAGTAAATAGAACATTTCTAACATCTTTTTATTTAATCAATTAATGGAAAGCCACAAGAGCCCAAGTAAAATATTAAAATTTACAAATAATTTCGTTCAAACTACGTGGTCAAAAATTTCCAAAAAATTCAGGTATCATTTTTATGACACAGACAACATAAATTCAAAGTTTGGTTGCATAAGAACATTTTTTAAAATGTCTAGGGAACCTCCTTAAGAGAAAAATGGATACGACATATACACAGAAGCAGGGAAATTTTAACCGTGAAGGATTCGACTCGAGTGTGCATAAAACATTTTTCTGAAGCATTCATTATTAGAGAAGACAAAATCACAAAACCTGACGGCACTGGTTTAACAATACCTCGACAACAATTGAAATTGACTAATACCCAACTATTTTTGACAATCAACCTGTCTATTTAAGCGATAATATATTACCAGTTAAACGTAAAACTCCGGAAGAAAGACGTGAAGAGTATTAAATTCATAAGAAAAAAATGCAAATAGAAAAGGATATAATTTTAAGTTTTGGCTAATTTGTGTCACGTTTCAACAGAAATTTGAAGAGATTCTTAAAAATTTCGAAATAAAGCGCTTTACGTCAGAAATCTACATTTATACATTGACCATAGAAAGCAAGAAAATGCCGATTATTAAAAAAAGCATTCATATTACAGAGGACATGACAGTTACATTTCATTATAAGTCAGGATTTGTCTTCAATGATTATATATCGTCGATTTTATCAAATAAGAAGCTAACATCTTGGCCCTTTTTTCAGTTGTTAGAATATTTTAATACTTATTATATTGACACTTGTAAAGAAAATAATCAAGAACTTAAATTTAAATTTTTTTAGAAGATATTGAAGAAGATTGTGTTCGGCATTATATTTATGTGAAAGTTAATTTTGTAAGGGAACAAATAGCTCTAATTAATAAAAAAACAAATTAGGTATTCTTCTGATACTTTACTTTGGGCTGCTACAATATTTTATTCTTTTCCTGGGGCCTACACGTTAATACAAAAAACAAATGTTTTATCTGTACCATCTGCAAAATATTTAAAAAGACTGTGTAACACCCCTGAATACGACCCTGCCCACTAACCCGAAGCCGCTGGCTTGGCAACAACGACCGTTGCGCCACCTCAGGGACAGTGGACAACAGACAGTGTGCTGAGTGGATGTCAGCCGAAGAGACGCGCCATTTTTATATACATTATTAAAATTATTGTAATAACGTTTAGTTTGGTTCAATATAAATTTAGAGTTAAAATGTTTTGTATTTTTTCTATACGAAATAAACCAACTCAACAGTGACACCCAACCTGGCGCGAACGCACATAAGTAAAGAAAAAACAAAAAACAGTCTTTGCATCGTGGGATAACGATCTCAGTGTTTTGTTTAGTAGTGCTAAAGTGTTAATCTGTTAGTATTGAATAGTGCATCGTGGTAGCGATCACCGATTAGTAAGATTGATTTCTGTGTAAAACTTAGTGTTTCGCGGAACTGTTAAACACGTGCGCGGTATTTCATTGTTGGTCTACGCCATTTTCAATTACGACAGTCGTATTGCAAACGGAATGCCACCGAAGAAAGCAATGGAACCGAATGTGGTGATGACATCTGAGCAGTTGCAGACGTTACTTGAAGGTATGAAGAATATTCTGTCTACTCAAACACAGCAAGCACAAGGGGCACGGGCACAGGTATCAACAATTACTAATTCTGCATGCAACAATTCGGGGAATTTTGCATCATGTAACTCGAGATTTTCTGGGAAAAAGGAAGAGGACGTAGAAGGTTTTATTAATGCTATTAGTATATACAAAGAATGTGTTAGTATATCAGATGATAATGCTGTAAAGGGTTTGCCAATATTGCTTGATGGCCTAGCATCTACCTGGTGGCAAGGTACAAGATCCACCATAAAGACGTGGGATGACGCCATATCCGCGTTAAAACATGCTTTCGGAGTAAACAAACCTGCTCAGGCTCACGCGATATTTAAGGAATTGTTTTCACATGAGCAAGGTATTAAGGAACCACCGATATATTTGTGAGTAATGCTCGCGCGTTACTGTCACATTTACCCGCTACCCCAGTTCTTGATGTCACGCATCAAATAAATATGATATATGGATTGCTTAACAGAAGAATAAAACAAGGGATCCCGCGAGATCAAATCAAAAGCTTTAATGATTTAATACAGAAAGTTCGCTCAATCGAAGAAAATTTTGTAAAAACGGAAAGCTCTCGTGATGATAATAAAAATGTATACTCACAAAAACCGCGTTGTTCATTCTGTAAACTTCACGGTCACGTGCAGAAAGATTGCCGAAAACTAGAAAGCGCTAACAAGCAGAAAACGGATGTAACTGCCACAACGCAAATAATTTGTTTTGGTTGTAAGAAACCAGGGCATATCAAGTCTAAATGTCCAGAATCACAACAAGCTATTATTTCGAGTTCGACTCTTGAATTTTCTTCAACTAACATACAGCAAACTTTAATCCCATAGCAAGACCAATTATGTATATCAACATAAACAATAGATAAGGTCGTGGAATTATAGATACAGCTGCAAAGCAAAGTCTAGCCAGTAGATCACTATATGAACTGCTTGTGAAAGATGGGCATACGTTCACCAAAGAATCTGTTCAACTCAAAATGGCTGACGGAAAGAGTCACGGTAAAGAAGTACTTGCAACATCTGTAAACGTAAAAATACATGATCGAAGTATACCTACCACATTTATAGTTTTGCCAGATGAAGAAAGCGATACCTTGCTTGGTATTGATTTCATAATTGCCGCAAAATTAAGATTGAATCCCAGTGAGAAGAGTTACACTTTCTCAGATAAACCTGACATGCATTATGACTTAGCGTTCGAAAGTCAAACTAAGGAAGTTGCCATTGAAGAAGTAAGCTTTTTAAGAGAAGATGAAGGAGCGACGCTGTCAGAACAAGAAAGATTACGGTTAGATGAAATGCTTAAGGAAAACCAGGAAATTTTCAAGAAAAGAAAAGAAACTACACCTTACGCAGAACACAGAATTGAGACAGGAGACCGACAGGAAACCATCCACCAATAGCTGTGCCACCCTACCAAATGACTGCTACAAAGAGAGAAACCCTCAGACGTGAGATAGACAAGTTGATATCGGAAGATGCAACAGAAGAGTGTGAAAGTCCCTGGCTGGTTACAAAAAAGGACGGAACTACCCGACTAGACGTCTTAATGCTATAACTAAAAGTGATAGTTATCCCCTACCGCGGATGGATGACTTGATTTACGCAACTAAACGCACCTGTTTTATGTCGACACTAGATTTAAAATATGGTTACCACCAAGTCTCTGTTAGAGAACAGGATAGAGATAAAACTGCTTTTATCTCTCCTTTAGGAACTTATCGTTATAAAGTAATGCCTTTCGGATTGCGAAACGCGCCTGCTACATTCCAGAGGATGATAGACCGTTTTAGAAATGGTTTAGGGGAAGTGACAATATTAGCTTACCTTGATGACCTAATAGTTATCAGTTCAACGTTTGACGAACATCTAACAGATTTGCAGAGAGTCTTTAACAGGTTGAATCAATTCAATTTATATGCCAATAGGAAGAAATGTAACTTTGCGAGCAGGAATGTGAAGTACTTAGGGCATACGATTACCACGGAGGGAATCCAAGTCGATGACGAGAAGACTGCTGCGATATCAAAGAGATTACCACCTAGAAATGTTCGTGAGGTTCAGTTGAAATTTCAAGATTAATGTTGAAATTTCACCTTTTTAAAAAGTTGAAATTTCAAGATTAAAGTTGAAATATCAAGAATAAAATAATATTTTCTACGGCACTTCCAAGCTTTCGTAGCAAAGACTTGGAAACAATGGCGTAAAGTAAATTTAAAAAAAAACAATAATAATGGTTTATATTAAAATTTGACTGTTCTTTTATGTAGGTTTGGCAAGACTTAAAATCTAAAACAAAGCAAAAATCAACAGAAATATTAAAACATATAAGTCTATTAACATATTAACACTTCAGCAAAATTAATCTCTAAAGTCGAAATATGACAGATGCACTTTCGTGTACGAATATAATTTTCGAATGGTATCTACCTACTCGATGTAAATGCGCATGGATTTTTCGTGCACGATCGGTCAATTCGGCTTCAAGAATACCGTTATGCTTTTCGTGTGCGCATCTCGAACACTTGCGTATACGAATAATTTCAAGAATCGGGCCCCAGGTACGCAGGGGTTTCGCCCGTTGACTGACAAACAGAGGTATTTAAGGCGAATCATATGCTGGATAGTTTCTGCGGCCATGCAGTGTGGTCCTTACCCAATTGTATACTAAGTTGCAATTTTAAGTCTCTATTTCGTCTTTCCACATGATTCGCTTGTGGGTAATACACAGGTGTTAAAGTCTGATGAATGTTTAAACAGTGGCAAACGGCTTGCATTGTTTCACACACGAACTGGACACCATTGTCGCTAATGATTTTCCGCGGCACACCATACCGTAGGAATACGTTTTCGATTAATGTCTTGGCACATTCTTTCGCGGTCGCGTTCACTAAAGCGAACAGTTCCACAAAACGCGATGTAATGTCCTCAACAATTAAAATCCACTTTTCACCGATCTCAGATTCCGGCAATGGACCGAATAAATCAACCGATAACACTTCGAAACGTGAGTTCATCGCGGGTGTACGTATGAGCGGGTTTTAGATTCGTAGGTTTATACCTTTGACACTCAACACAGTTTTTTACATAGTCCGTAATTTGTTTTCTCATGTCGCTCCAGTAATATCGCGATGATATACGTGCGATAGTTCGTTCAACACCGTTATGTCCCGATAAGGGAGAATCGTGATACTCCACTAACACATTTTCACGCTCTTGTTTAGGGAGTACCAGTTGTGCGGTTTCTTCATCAGCTTCCGGTACATATCTGTAAAGTACGCCTTGCTCCATAATGTATCCGCGGTCTGCCCAGAATTTTGCAGTATCATCATTATCTTCGTAATCTTTAATAATCTTCTTCAGTTCTGGATCATCTAATTGTTGTTCGCGTGTTTCTTTCGGACTTCGCGTCGGTAGTTCTATTGTTACTACGCAAATCTCACAACTGGTACTGACTTCATGTTTACATGGCGGTCGAGACAATGCGTCAGCAACAATGTTTTTCTTTCTTGGTATGTATTCGATTGTAAGATTAAAACTTTGAATTAACAGTGCCCATCTTGCTAATCGACCCGTTGGTGACTTTAGGCTCAATAACCATTTCAGTGGCTGGTGTTCCGTCGTAACACAGACGAACAATCAAGGTAGCCTCTGAATTTATTTAAACTCCAGACAACTGCGAGAGCTTCTCTCTCCGTTGCACTGTAATTCATTTCTGCCGTTGTTAGCATTCTGCTCGCGTATTCAATAGGATGCTCTTCAGCGCCTTCTCATTGTAGCAATACTGCCCCGAGCGCGTACTTCGATGCATCAGTTCTGAGTATATTATCGTTTTGTTTTAACACTGGGGCAGTTATTAAAGCTTGCTTTATGCCTTCAAAAGATTTTTGCTGATCTTCACTCCAGTTCCATGGATATTTTTTTTTGTTAGTTCGCTAAGTGGTTTGGATAGTTCAGAGAATTTTGGTATAAATCGTCGATACCAAGAAGCAGCTTGTAAAAAGGACTGAACCTCACGAACATTTCTAGGTGGTAATCTCTTTGATATCGCAGCAGTCTTCTCGTCATCGACTTGGATTCCCTCCGTGGTAATCGTATGCCCTAAGTACTTCACATTCCTGCTCGCAAAGTTACATTTCTTCCTATTGGCATATAAATTGAATTAATTCAACCTGTTGAAGACTCTCTGCAAATCTGTTAGATGTTCGTCAAACGTTGAACTGATAACTATTAGGTCATCAAGGTAAGCTAATATTGTCACTTCCCCTAAACCATTTCTAAAACGGTCTATCATCCTCTGGAATGTAGCAGGCGCGTTTCGCAATCCGAAAGGCATTACTTTATAACGATAAGTTCCTAAAGGAGAGATAAAAGCAGTTTTATCTCTATCCTGTTCTCTACCAGAGACTTGGTGGTAACCAGATTTTAAATCTAGTGTCGACATAAAACAGGTGCGTTTAGTTGCGTAAATCAAGTCATCCATCCGCGGTAGGGGATAACTATCACTTTTAGTTATAGCATTAAGACGTCTAGTCGGGTAGTTCCGTCCTTTTTTGTAACCAGCCAGGGACTTTCACACTCTTCTGTTGCATCTTCCGATAGCAACTTGTCTATCTCACGTCTGAGGGTTTCTCTCTTTGTAGCAGTCATTTGGTAGGGTGGCACAGCTATTGGTGGATGGTTTCCTGTCGGTCTCCTGTCTCAATTCTGTGTTCTGCGTAAGGTGTAGTTTCTTTTCTTTTCTTGAAAATTTCCTGGTTTTCCTTAAGCATTTCATCTAACCGTAATATTTCTTGTTCTGACATCATCGCTCCTTCATCTTCTCTTAAAAAGCTTACTTCTTCAATGGCAACTTCCTTAGTTTGACTTTCGAACGCTAAGTCATAATGCATGTCAGGTTTATCTGAGAAAGTGTAACTCTTCTCACTGGGATTCAATCTTAATTTTGCGGCAATTATGAAATCAATACCAAGCAAGGTATCGCTTTCTTCATCTGGCAAAACTATAAATGTGGTAGGTATACTTCGATCATGTATTTTTACGTTTACAGATGTTGCAAGTACTTCTTTACCGTGACTCTTTCCGTCAGCCATTTTGAGTTGAACAGATTCTTTGGTGAACGTATGCCCATCTTTCACAAGCAGTTCAGTGATCTAATGGCTAGACTTTGCTTTGCAGCTGTATCTATAATTCCACGACCTTATCTATTGTTTATGTTGATATACATAATTGGTCTTGCTATGGGATTAAAGTTTGCTGTATGTTAGTTGAAGAAAATTCAAGAGTCGAACTCGAAATAATAGCTTGTTGTGATTCTGGACATTTAGACTTGATATGCCCTGGTTTCTTACAACCAAAACAAATTATTTGCGTTGTGGCAGTTACATCCGTTTTCTGCTTGTTAGCGCTTTCTAGTTTTCGGCAATCTTTCTGCACGTGACCGTGAAGTTTACAAAATGAACAACGCGGTTTTTGTGAGTTTAAATTTTTATTATCATCACGAGAGCTTTCCGTTTTTACAAAATTTTCTTCGATTGAGCGAACTTTCTGTATTAAATCATTAAAGCTTTTGATTTGATCTCGCGGGATCCCTTGTTTTATTCTTCTGTTAAGCAATCCATATATCATATTTATTTGATGCGTGACATCAAGAACTGGGGTAGCGGGTAAATGTGACAGTAACGCGCGAGCATTACTCACAAATATTTCGGTGGTTCCTTAATACCTTGCTCATGTGAAAACAATTCCTTAAATATCGCGTAAGCAGGTTTGTTTACTCCGAAAGCATGTTTTAACGCGGATATGGCGTCATCCCACGTCTTTATGGTGGATCTTGTACCTTGCCACCAGGTAGATGCTAGGCCATCAAGCAATATTGGCAAACCCTTTACAGCATTATCATCTGATATACTAACACATTCTTTGTATATACTAATAGCATTAATAAAACCTTCTACGTCCTCTTCCTTTTTCCCAGAAAATCTCGAGTTACATGATGCAAAATTCCCCGAATTGTTGCATGCAGAATTAGTAATTGTTGATACCTGTGCCCGTGCCCCTTGTGCTTGCTGTGTTTGAGTAGACAGAATATTCTTCATACCTTCAAGTAACGTCTGCAACTGCTCAGATGTCATCACCACATTCGGTTCCATTGCTTTCTTCGGTGGCATTCCGTTTGCAATACGACTGTCGTAATTGAAAATGGCGTAGACCAACAATGAAATACCGCGCACGTGTTTAACAGTTCCGCGAAACACTAAGTTTTACACAGAAATCAATCTTACTAATCGGTGATCGCTACCACGATGCACTATTCAATACTAACAGATTAACACTTTAGCACTACTAAACAAAACACTGAGATCGTTATCCCACGATGCAAAGACTGTTTTTTGTTTTTTCTTTACTTATGTGCGTTCGCGCCAGGTTGGGTGTCACTGTTGAGTTGGTTTATTTCGTATAGAAAAAATACAAAACATTTTAACTCTAAATTTATATTTAACCAAACTAAACGTGATTACAATAATTTTAATAATGTTGGAGATCAGAGTAAGCAGATTCAAATATAGATATTAATAATCATAGTATGTTTAATAAAAAAAGAAATATGTTTTGTTTTCGTTTTGTTGCTTGAGTGAAAAGCAAGTAAAATTGTATGAAATTAATTGCTTTACTGTAAGAGATAAATATCAGGTAAAACAGTAAATTTATATCTATGTAATTGAGAATAAAATATATATTTCTTTACAGTTAAGTCAGAAGCATAAATTAATATATGTACAATTGGTGTAAAATCATACGTTTGTGTATTTAATACAATAATAAACAATTATAATTAAATCAAACTGGTTTAATTATTTCACTGAAATAAGCACTCTGTAACAGGTTATTAGGCCCAGTAAGTAAGCAAACAATTTTTACACCAATTTGTACATGAAATGGATGCCAAGCAGTATCTGGACAGACTAGTTGAGTCTACTGAAGGAAATGGAAAGTCAAATTATGTGTCCTGGAGATTCAAACTGAACTTGATTCTGCGAATGAATAATTTGTTAGATGTTGCTACGGGCGTAACAACAAAACCGTTTAAGTCAGATCCAGAAATCAATGAATGGATCAAGAAAGATATAGAAGCTCAGACAATTATTGGACTAAATGTTGAAGAGAAAATCGCTTTGAAGATTATAACATGTAAATCCTCTTTAGAAATGATTGAAAGACTTGATGGTATTTATGGCAAGAAAAGTCAAAAGTCTACAGCGATGCTACAGCAGCAATTCTTTAGCTATAAATATGATAAATTAAAATCAGCAGTAGAAAATTGTCTTCAGATAGATGGATTGGCACAAGAATTACGTTCAAATGGTGAAGAAGTCAAGGACACTTGGATAATGTCGCGAATTTTAAATTCACTGCCAGCAAAACTAGATCATTTTCATGCAGCTTGGGAATCAGTTACAGAAGTTGATAAAACACTTCAAAATTTACGTGATCGTCTTCAGCAAGAGGAAATAAGACTTCAAGCAAGAGAATCAGAGAATGTCGAAAATGCACTTGTTGGTAAAATCGACAAGAAGAGAGACGAACGTAAGAAGAATCAAATGAATTCAAAGAAAAAGTCAGATCATTCGAATTTCAGTCAGTATAAACAGTCAGGTTATTTTAATAATAAATGTTTTAAGTGTGGAGTAGTGATGGGTCTTTCGTTCATTTTTAGTGAGTCAGTTCATTTCGCTCCGCTCAGTAAAGTGAGTCGTTCACACTGAGTCGTTCATTTGAACGACTCTGTAAAACAGCACTGTGCGTTTCAAATGACACCGTGCTAGTGTGCTGCTCAGCTGAGCTGCTTTGCTCATGTGCTCATGCTTACAGCACTGTGCGCTCGCCTTGTGTGCATGTGCGATGCGCAGCGATGTGGCATGTGCCAAACTACATGAACCTAGCATTTTAGTTAGTTGATAGTTGTGTTCTCGTCTTGATTACTCGTTGCTGCAAACAATAAATTATTGAACGTTGCTTATTGTAGTTGTATATGTATATTGACAATGGAAAATGAACAAAATAAAAATTCTGCAAAAAGGAGTACCTATTGTCTGGCAACATTTTGAAGAATGTTCAACAAATTTAGCAAAATGTTACTATTACTTTTACATTAATGTATTTTTTGCATTTACTTTCCAGTCCTACATTGTTTCCACTTCCCATATTGTTGATTATTTTCATTGTTGTCCGTACAACAGAAACGCCACGCTTCTCAGAATACACAGCACTCAGCACCGTGCGCTGTATGTATGTTTCGTTCGTTTCGTTCATTCCACTCGCACTCGTTCGTCTTTCTGTGTTCAGCGAGCGGAGCGGTGAGCGGAGGCTAAATAGTAGCACGGAGCTAGTGTGAACTGGTGTGCCGTGCTGAACGAACTAAAGAGTCGTTCGTTCACGGCACACTCAAATGAGTCGTTCATTTTGAACGACTCGTTCATGAACGACCCATCACTAGTGTGGAGAAATGGGACATATGAAGCGTGATTGTAAAAATAAACCATGTTCTGAGTATCTTGAATACTGTAAGAAAACCTACGGCTGCAATTATTGTCACAAGAAAGGACATTTTGCAAATGAATGTACCAAGAAGCAAAATACGAATAATGACAATAATGACATGAGTAAAGTAAAATCTTATATCTCAATTGCACTATCATCTGTTTCTTTAGAAAATTCATAGAACAAGCATGAACTGTGGATCAAGGATAGTGGTGCTACTAATCATTTAACAGGAAAATTAAAATGGCTGACGAATGTACAGTTTTTAGATGTTCCGATTCAAGTTGAAATTGGAGATTCAACAAAATTGCAAGGAGTTGCATTTGGTGATGTTCAACTATCTGCCTATGATGGAGAGAAATGGAATTCTATTGTATTGAGGAATGTTTTGTTTGATCCAGATCTTACATTCAATTTATTTTCTGTTACAACTGTACTAGACAAAGGTTACACACAACAAGCTACGGCAGAAAAATCATTCATTATGGAAGGAGACAAGATTGTCTTGGTAGCTGAAAGGATTGGAGGATTATTTCAAATGATGTTTCGTTCAATGGATCATTACAGTTTGCCAGCAGTAAGTTTAAGACTTTGGCACGAGAGATTAGCTCATCAAAATGTTCGCCACATAAAGGATATTCTGAAGAGAAATAATATTGATTATATCGATGATTGGGATGATAAAGTCTGCAAAGGTTGCGCGTATGGAAAGCAACACAAAGTATCTCATCCGAAAAATGATGTCATAGCAAAAGCTCCTCTTGATAGAGTCCATGTAGATTTAGGAGAAATGAATGTTCCGTGGTGCTAAATATTTTTTATTATTCAAAGATGATTTTAGTCGATTCCGGACAGTTTATTTCTTAAAGAATAAATCAGAAGCAGTAGACAAATTGAATATTTATTTAAACTTAGTTGAATTTGGAAGAAGTTTAAAAATTCTGATGTCAGACAATGGAACAGAAATTAAAAATGTCAGAAGCAAAACTATTTTTGAGCAACTGGGAATATTTAATGAACGATCAGTCACCTATACACCACAACAAAATGGTAGAATTGAAAGAGAAATGCGTACCATGGTTGAAGCAGCTCGAGCAGAAATTTATGCGAAAGATCTTGGACCATCTTTGTGGGCAGAAGCATTGAATTATTCAGTTTTTACAATTAACCAGACTGGAAATAGTAACGTTATTGGTAAGACGCCTGCTGAATTATGGTTTGGTCGCAAAATCAGTCTGAAATCTATGAAAAGTTTTGGTTGTGAATGCTACATGATGATACCGGAATGTCAACGTCAGAAGCTTGATAAAAAAAGCAAAAAAGGAATCTTCGTTGGTTACGATATTGAAGAACACGGATATCGTATCTATCTACCAAATGAACGACACGTTGAAGTATCTTGTAATGTTATATTTGATGAAAAAGTTGGTCTAGAACATGGCTACTCCGAGATAAACTTTGAGACAGTTGAACAAAGACATGATGAAGTAGAAACAGTCGGTGAAGAGTCACCTGAGTCTGAAGATGATAAAGAAGGTCAGGAGGAGAATCATGAAAATAATCATGAAACTTGTGAGAGCGTTCAATCAGAACAAAATGAAGAAATAAATGATTATGTGCCGAAATATAATCTACGAGATCGTCAAAACATCAAACAACCTTTGAGATATGGTGACTACGTTATGATTGGTGAAGTTGAAGATATTCAAATCAAGAACGCATTGAGAGATCCTGAATGGAAAAGAGCAATGCAAGACGAAATTGATGCTCTTAATAGTATGGAAGTTTGGGAACTTGTAGAGTTACCTGAAGGTCGAAAACCGTTAACATGTAAATGGGTATTACGCGAGAAAGCAGATGGACGTTTAAAAGCTCGTGTTGTTGCCCGAGGCTTTGATCAAAGACATGGAATTGATTATTATGAAACGTTTGCACCGGTAATTAGATATGCGAGTATTCGATTGTTATTAAGTCATGCAGCAAATGAAAAATTACAAATTCGTATATTTGACATCAATACTGCATTTCTGAATGGAAAACTATCAGAAGAAGTATTTATGCTACAACCACAAGGTTTTGATGATAATTCTGGAAGAGTTTGTCGCCTTAAAAAAAGCTTATATGGTCTGAAGCAAGCTCCAAAAGAATGGAATGCAATATTTACCGAAGAATTGAAGAATTTGGGATTTAAAGACACCGATGATGATCCATGTATTTTCTTTAACAAGGACAAATCAATTAAAATTGGAATATTTGTAGATGATGGAATTGTAGTTAGTCGTGATAACAGAAAGATAAATCATGTATTGTCTGAATTAGGTAAAAGGTTCAAATTGAAGTCTACGAGTCCAGAAAAAGGAAAATTATTTTATCTTGGAACGGAAATTCATCTAAAAGAAAATGGTATACTAATTACACAACAAAGATATACACGCAAAATACTAACTCGTTTTGGTTTTGAAGGGGTATATTCAGTTGCAACACCTATTGAGCCTGGAATGTTAACTGACAAGAAAACAAATGACAGACCACTTAAAGACAAGCCATATCGTGAAGTTGTCGGAAGTCTTTTGTACTTGTCAACTATATCAAGACCAGACATTAGCTTCACTGTGAATTATTTAAGTCGTCAAGTTTGCAATCCAAGTCTCAGTCATTGGAAAATGGTTGAACGTGTATTTAGATATCTACGAGGGACAGAAAACTTTGGAATATTTTTTGATGGCAAGAGAGAGTTAGAAGTATATACAGATTCAAATTATGGTGGCACAGAGTCCGATATGATTTCGACAAGTGGAGTTTTAATTAACTACGGAGGCCCAATTGTCTGGATGGCACAAAAACAATCAGTAACAGCAATCTCATCAGCTGAAGCAGAATATCGTGCTGCAGTCAGTGGAATACAAGAAATTTGTTGGGTTCGCAGATTACTAAAAGAGTTGGGAATAAGCAATATGACTGAACCAACTGATATGTTTATTGATAATAAGGCAGCGATTCATATGCTGGAAAATGCGGATGAAGGAAAGGTGACAAAAGGAAAGAAACATATAGAAATACGACGCAAGTTCATAAATCAACATATTGGTAAGACTGTGAATTTAGTTTATCTAAATACAAAGCAGCAAATTGCTGATATTTTTACAAAAGCTTTAAGTAAGAAGTTATTTGAAGATTTACGTTTGAAGCTGCTTAAGGAGGAGTGTTGGAGATCAGAGTAAGCAGATTCAAATATAGATATTAATAATCATAGTATGTTTAATAAAAAAAAGAAATATGTTTTGTTTTCGTTTTGTTGATTGAGTGAAAAGCAAGTAAAATTGTATGAAATTAATTGATTTACTGTAAGAGATAAATATCAGGTAAAACAGTAAATTTATATCTATGTAATTGAGAATAAAATATATATTTCTTTACAGTTAAGTCAGAAGCATAAATTAATATATGTACAATTGGTGTAAAATCATACGTTTGTGTATTTAATACAAAAATAAACAATTATAATTAAATCAAACTGGTTTAATTATTTCACTGAAATAAGCACTCTGTAACAAATAATGTATATAAAAATGGCGCGTCTCTTCGGCTGACATCCACTCAGCACACTGTCTGTTGTCCACTGTCCCTGAGGTGGCGCAACGGTCGTTGTTGCCAAACCAGCGGCTTCGGGTTAGTGGGCAGGGTCGTATTCAGGGGTGTTACACAGTCTTTTTAAATATTTTGCAGATGGTACAGATAAAACATTTGTTTTTTGTATTAACGTGTAGGCCCCAGGAAAAGAATAAAATATTGTAGCAGCCCAAAGTAAAGTATCAGAAGAATACCTAATTTGTTTTTTTATTAATTAGAGCTATTTGTTCCCTTAAAAAATTAACTTTCACATAAATATCATGCCGAACAGAATTTTCTTCAATATCTTCTAAAAAAATTTTAAATTTAAGTTCTTGATTATTTTCTTCACAAGTGTCAATATAATAAGTATTAAAATATTCTAACAACTGAAAAAAGGGCCAAGATGTTAGCTTCTTATTTGATAAAATCGACGATATATAATCATTGAAGACAAATCCTGACTTATAATGAAATGTAACTGTCATGTCCTCTGTAATATGAATGCTTTTTTTAATAATCGGCATTTTCTTGCTTTCTATGGTCAATGTATAAATGTAGATTTCTGACGTAAAGCGCTTTATTTCGAAATTTTTAAGAATCTCTTCAAATTTCTGTTGAAACGTAGACACAAATTGGCCAAAACTTAAAATTATATCCTTTTATATTTGCATGTCTATAATTTTTATCTTATGAATTTAATACTCTTCACGTCTTTCTTCCGGAGTTTTACGTTTAACTGGTAATATATTATCGCTTAAATAGACAGGTTGATTGTCAAAAATAGTTGGGTATCAGTCAATTTCAATTGTTGTCGAGGTATTGTTAAACCAGTGCCGTCAGGTTTTGTGATTTTGTCTTCTCTAATAATGAATGCTTCAGAAAAATGTTTTATGCACACTCGAGTCGAATCCTTCACGGTGAAAATTTCCCTGCTTCTGTGTATATGTCGTATCCATTTTTCTCTCAAGGAAACCGAAATACAGTGACATTTTCAGTTTTTGTATTTAATTTTGTATAGTTACTACTACATACAGGTACACAACATGTACTAGGCATGATTTTTTGTGTTATTAAACTTTAAAATAAGTAATATCACATAGGAATACGAAAATACAGTTCTAGTCGTAAGCGGTAATGCAACTGTCCGTCTTCAGTTATGACGTTTCGCGATTGGTGGGGGGCTAGTGGCAGGCATTCTCTGTCGTTCGGCTACGGCTGTATAGACTTGCATCTTATCAAGAGAGTTGACAGTGTTAAAGCAAACTTTAATTGTGTAGATGACATTTTGTCTATGTAACCTAGTGTGTTCACAGGTTTAGGACAGTTTCCTACAGAGCATAGAATAACGCTGAAAGAAGATGCTGTGCCACATGTACAGCCTATGCGTCGCATCCCACAAACACTTCATTCAAAAGTCAAGATCAAACTTGATGAACTGGAGAAGCAAGGAATTATTGAGAAGGTAGAGAAGCCCACCTAGTGGCTAAATCCCCTAGTAATAGTCGAAAAACGTAATGGTGATTTAAGATTGTGCCTTGACCCGAAATATTTTTAATTCCCACAG
Source organism: Agonum fuliginosum (assembly GCA_947534325.1). Taxonomy (NCBI): domain Eukaryota; kingdom Metazoa; phylum Arthropoda; class Insecta; order Coleoptera; family Carabidae; genus Agonum; species Agonum fuliginosum. Next base: position 41,558,887 of record OX384030.1, on the reverse strand, counting down.
CCGATGAAATAGCGAGTAAATTGTACAATAAAGAATATTTCACTGTACTTGGCATGAAATATGGTTACTTTCAAGTCAAACTAGATAGTCAAAGATCGGAGTACTGTACTTTAGGAACGCCATTCGGTCGTTATAAATTTTGTAGATTACCTTTTGGCATTAGTTCGGCCCCGGAAGTCTTCCAAAAGAAAAATTATGAAATTTTTGGTGATATGAATGACGTTGGAATATACTTCGATTATTTAATAATCTCGGGTAGTTCAGAAGAAGAACATGATAGAAATTTGATGTTAGTTTTAGAACGTGCTTTAAAATATAATATTAAATTTAATAAAACTAAAATTAATCTCTAAACTAAACTAACTCAAGTCTAAGCAAGTTAAATTTATGGGACAGATCATTTCTAAAAATGGTATCGAAACGAATCAAAATTACGTTAAGGCAATTACAGATATGTCAACACCGCAAAACAAAGGCTTAGATTATTAGGTATGGCTAAATTTTTAGGTAAATTTGTGGAAAATTACGGGGTGTATACCCCGGCGCACCAGTCACGTTCCAAAAGGTAAGATATATTTTCGTTACTTTAGATATATTTTTTTATGTATTATAATTTTACAATTTAGTTGCAAATGATATAAAACCATGTCATTTGAGAAGGAACAGGCACTACTGCCGAAATATATGGACGAAGTCCTGCAGGAGTTGAATGAAGAAGCCGGCTTAGTTGATATTACTGAAAATGTGTTAGAATCGGACATTGATGATTCTGCTACGATGGATAACGTAGAAAAAAGTGATCATGAGGCGGACAGTTACCAAAGTGCCGATGATGATGAAGATGTACCAGATGATTCGGAAGAAGAGACAGGCAGTTCAAGCGATGATGAATTAAATCAGTTGACACCGATAGAGGTAGACTGTAAAACGAGGTACAGTTGTAGCGACTGCCATAAATCGATTTGTTTGTAGCATGCAGTTATTTTCTGCAATACATGTTGTATTGAATATTCAGAGAGCGAATGAAACGAAAAAACTGCTATTTTTCCAAATATTTGTTATTTTTTAATAAGGAATAAAAATGTGTTCATTTTATAGGTTGTGGGAAGAATATTTTTTATACGTGAGTTTTGTGTTTAAATAACTTTTTACATCAATAATTATAATGTTAACACATAACTCTTCATTTATTGCTACGGCCTTACTAATAGATGTTGATTCCCTGGCACAAGTTGAACTACGGCGAGCTACAGTGGAGACGGGGGTAGGTTGCTCAAAAGGGTCTAAAGGGGCGCCAGATGATCGATGCCGACAAAAGGTTCAACCGACATGGTTGATCACCAAACCTAAGAGGGATAAGGTCGCAAGAACGAAACTAGCACGTAGGTTTAAATAAAAGGATATATTGATAAAAATTCAGTGAATAAAGATAATATATAATATAAGTATAATAAATAAATATGAGAATAATAAATTTAGATATAAGCATGTAGCTAAGAGATAAATGCTGTGGACAGAATCCGATCAAACCGATCACTTCCGCGAGTTGAGAAACAAACGGATCACGCGGCGAATTTGTTCGCGGCCCTACTAATAGGACTATCTTAAATAATTATTGTGAACGTAACTAAAGTGCGCACAACGGGGACGCGATGAACGCGAAGGTCGACCAACGTGTATCACGCCGCGCTAGTAGTACAATGAATATATAAAACTAGAGTAGCCCTAAAAGCAACTGACGTTGAACCTAAACGCCACGGAGCGTATTCGCGAACAAAGATAAATAGAATTAAAATAAATATGCGGGGTGAGATCAGATTGTCACAAACGCATAAGAAATAATCTTAAATCACAATAATCGTAATAACGACCAAACTAGAGGTCTAATCAAACACCCTAACAATTAACATAAAAGTAAAAGAAAATAAAGGCTTAGCTGGCTTGCTGTCGTTCAGCTGTTGAGTCCAAAAATCGTTCGTCTCTGGCGTTGGCAGTTAGTCCCCTCCACAAATAGTTCGGGTCGCTCGTCAGCTGGCCGAAGATGCCCGAAAGTAGTAATCTCGTAATGCAGTGGAGTAGAAGCTGGGTACTCTGCGACCAAACTGATGCGTGGTTGACACTTTCCGTTCCTTCGAATAATTATTGGAGTAACCAGGACGATTTATTCCAAGCAATAAGCTCACCAGTCAAATATGATTTTATAATATAAAATCAATAAAAGCCTAAAAAGATGTTCACGTTAGCACTTACACATATTGAGGAACTCGCACGCCACTAACTAATTAGTGTGCACATGGCACTGTAAAGAATTTAAATAAAATAGATCAGAATTATTAAGTTAAATGAATTAAAGAATTAAACAGAATGTATTTTAGTTAAATAGATTGTATGAATAAAATTATTGTTATAAAATTAGATTACCTCAGGTCTTGTTCGGCTTTAAAGTTAATTAAGTTCGAGTTGATCCAATAAATCCGACTAATGTCGATGAATATACAAATAAATAATATTCTTCAAATGTGCTTCCAGGAAATCCAAATTAATGTTTGTCTGTATTTTCCATAAAATACCCAAATTCGAAATTCTACACAAATTCACAAAACGTTGGATAGCACAACCGATCAAAACTCACCACTTTTTCAGACTCCGTTACTTCGAAATTAGTTAATTTAATTAGTCAAGTCCGTGGCGCACTCTGAACCGCAACACATGCAAATACTCACCGTGACATCCGAAGAAATACACTTACGGCATAAGGGTTGCCTGATAAGTGGTAACCAGGTACCCAAGACAGATGAAAAATATTAAGCTTATACTAAATCCAAAAAATTAAACTGTAACATTATTTCATCAATATTTTTTCCCTTGGCTGCATTTAGAGGTAAAAAATACTGGGGTATAATACACCCCACCGCACTAACCATGTGATTATTACCTACCGCACTAACGTAGGGTTAAATATGACATCTTCGTACACTTTTTTAAAAGTTAAATGCAGTTTTATGAAGCCTTATATTTGACCTATCATTTAATAAAATTGTTATGTTTTTAAGTTATATAGTTTCGTAGAAAAATTTTTTTTTACAACTCTTCCGATATCTACAATATGGCTTATCCGATTGACGTAATATAAAAATCTGTCGTAGAAAATACAATGGGGATACCATATCTAGATTTATTTTTGTAGTTACCATTTTTGTTTTTAACAAAAATTATGAAAACTTTTAGGGGTAAAAATGAGACATCAATTTGGGAAATAATGAGACATTAAGCGGGAAAAAATGAGACAACATTCAGTGCATTCACGGCCTTATACAAGCCGTGCAGCCCGTGGGGTGAAGATCAAATTTTTCAAATTTGAAGGATATGATTCGCCAAGAAAACATTAAAAGTACTTGGCGCTAATATCACGTCAAAAACGAACAATGCTTCGCACCACGGGGTGAACGGCTTGTATAAAGCAGGTAACTAATGTGATTGCATTTTGTGTAATTGTTGCAGCATATTTTTTACGACTTGCTACAAATGTATTTTTTGCATAATGTGGTTCAATAAAATTTTATTATTATTATTATCAGATAAGCGGTCAAGTTAATCTGTTTCTGTTTCCTTATAAATAAGTTGAAGATTACATTATATTGTCTCAAATACTTGCACGTTGATACGTTAAAATTAGAGTTGTTATGCTAGAGAGCACGAAATTTAAAAGTTTTAATTTATCAAATATATACCTAATTCCGTATATTCGTATAATTAGTGCTTTTTTATTTCTTTCTATCAAATCAGCCAAAATGCCGCGTAATATAAAAGGGTAAATGAGACCGATGTAAGCGAAATACATTGTATCATCTGCTAAATTTAAGTTACCAGATCCTAAAGAAGTCGCTATAGGTAGCAGAAAAAAGTACGTGTTTGATACCCCTATTGATATTCTGGAAAATTAGAGGTACTATAATTTTTCAAAGTTAATTTTTATGTTGCTCTTTTAACTACCTAAATTATGTAGTAACTATAGTTTAGTATTTGTTGTTATTTTATTGTTTATTTACATGTTAAAACTACCTATAAATTTATTAGAGCGAATAACTTTAAAAAAAAATTTGTGTAGCTCTTTTTCTATTTGATATAATAAAATATTTTTTTATTTTTCATAATCAGATTTGAAAACAGTATCTTATTTTTACCCAACGAATCATTCAATGTAGAATACAAGAGAACTACAACGGTGTCTTTTAATTTTCCACACTTGTCTCATTTTTTCCCAAATTCGCGGGTAAAAATGAGACGCATTTTTTTTAATTTATATTTTTTACTAATATGAATTTCTACAATCTAAGTATTTCATTCAAACATCTGTAAAAAAATTAATAGTATACACCTAAAACAGAAGATTTACTACGCACCACACAGATTTTATAGGAAGAGTTTTAAATTTTGTCTCATTATTACCTCACTTGACCCTAGATAACTTAAAAGTGTGTTTTTCTGTTGATGTAGTGTCATATAATTTTTATCAATATGCTTAGTTACAAATATTGTGTTTCAAATCATGTTTTTAAATTAAAAAATCAGACGTTGCCACCACAAGACCTCCTGCCATAACTACTTTATTCTTTTTACTTATTATACAAATATATTAATATATAAGTACTACTACTACTGCTCTACTATTCACAAATATATTTTAGTCATTTTATTTACACTGCAGAAGAAGATATAAACGATATTTACTATTGTCACAGTCATGTCATAAACATTTAAATTTTAAGTAGTAAAAAAAATGTTACACGATCAAGGACTACAAGATACCGAAATACTAAATTATAAGTATATACTTTAATTATTCTTAAATAATACCAGATACAGAAAAATTTATAAAATACCGATTGTAGGTAATAAGCACATAAGCTTTCATTTAAAATAAAGAAAATTGTCTAAAATTAATTATTTATCGAAATATTTTTAAAAAGTTCTACTTCCGGTTTATAGATTGAAACCAAAATTATATTGGACTTTTAAGAATCGTATGAAAACCTTAAATACAAAATTTGAAATTTTAATGTTTGATAATTTTTGAGTTATCGTGAACGAAAAAATTGTAACATACGAACGAACATACACACACGCGCGCACGCACGCACGCACACACACACACGCACACACACACACACACACACACACACACACACATACATACACATACATACACACACAGACATCATCTCAAAAATGATAAATTCTTACTCTAGGGACCCTAAAACGTGCTTATCCACCAAAAACTCATACTCGAAAATTATGACCCATCACAATACCTCTCTTATAGAATATGAGGCGAGAGGTAAGAATTAAAATTTTTAGCACCGAAACGGCTGATCATTGCCAACTTATTTAGAAAAATAAGAAACTGTTGGCATCCCTGTCATCACTTTGTTACATCGCAAGTCAGCCGGAAGAGGCGCTATAATAATTGATATGGTCTATTGAAACTGATTCTTCGAAGGATGGTTTAGGTGCCCGCCTATTGCAAAACGGGCATCCAATTGCATTTGCATCACGTAATTTGACAAAAAGCGAAATAAATTACGCGCAAATCAAAAAGAAGTTGTTAGGAATTTTGTATAGCTGTCAAAAATTTCATTACTACATTTATGGTGTTAAGAATGTCAAAATTTGTACAGACCACAAGTCGTTGGTACCTATTTTCAAAAAGAGTCTTCAATCAGTAATTCCGAGATTGCAACGATTGTTACTATGGCTTTTACAATACAGTTTGTCTGTCTCGTATAAACCTGGTAAACATCTGTATATATCAGATATCACGTGCTTTTTTAACAGAGTCAGATGAAAAAACCGGTGCAGTGTTAGAATGTGCTGTACACTCGCTAGTTCATCAGCTGTCAATGTCTGAAAACCGTAAGCATGAATTTATAGAAGCAACTAAAAATGATTTGCAAATACAGACAATAATCACTTTCATAAATTCTGAGTGGCCTCATAAATCTAAAATCCCTGCGTTTGCTAGTCAATATTTCAAGTTAAAAGATGACTTGTTTGTTGTTAATGGCCTTTTGTTTTTCAAAAATAAGCTAATAGTACATCAAGCTTTACAAAAAGACATGTTATAAAAATTTCATAAAGGTCACATGGGTATAGAAAAAGTTTAAAAAAAGAGCAAGATCTTTTATTGGCCACTAATGAATCAGCATATAGAGACATTCATTAAAAAGTGTAAAATTTGTGAACTTTTTGCCAGAAAAAATGTAAAAGATACTTTGTTGCCTTATCCTATTCCTGAACGTCCTTGGCAACGTATTGGTGCAGACATTTTTACATATGATAAATCATATCTTGTTGTTATGGATTCATACTCTAATTGGATCGAATTGAAAGCATTACATAACAAAAGCGCAAGCGAAGTTATTTCAAACCTAAAATCAATTTTCTCCATACACGGTTGCCCTGATGTTATGATATGCGATAATGTACCATTTAATAGTTTTGTGCTTAAGGAATTTGGTAAAGAGTGGAATTTCGATATAATAACACGAAGCCCAAATTATCCACGTTCTAACGGATTAGCAGAAAAAGCAGTTGGCATTGCTAAACAACTTCTCAAAAAAGCGTTGGAAGAGGGTAAATGTGTAAAAGAAGCATTGATGCAATACCGAAATTCTCCGCTTAAGCATTTATATTTTAGACTATACTCCCGCGCAACTTATTATGAGTCGTGTGTGTAAAACAAAGTTACCTGTGTCCGTAGATCTATTAAAACCAAAATTATGTGAGAATGTTGCTCAAAAATTAAAATTTAGACAAGATTGCAATACATATTATTATGATAAAACTGCTAGTAGTTCTAAGGATTTAGAACCAGATCAGAATGTTAACATATATAATCATATAAGCAAGCAGTGGGAACAAGGTAAAATTGTTGACAGACACTCAACTCCTAGGTCTTATGATGTATTAGATAAATCTGGCAATGTCATTAGGAGAAACCATTTAGATTTAAGAGAATCTGTAAATGCCTATAAACCTAATAGAGAACCAGATATTATTATTAAGGTTCCTCTTCTGCATACGTGCACCATCTGTGGTTTTGCAAGTGTAAAGAGGGAATGCGCTGGAAAGAGCCCAGAAGGCTGGACGCAAACGTTCCCCCACTCTTAATCTAGTCGTCAGTGCACGCTAGTGGCGGAGAGTCAGTACTCAACGTTCACGGGAAGTGGAATGTTATTTCTACTGTTCGTTCTACGATGTGAATATACACATACATGCCTATACATTCTAAAATAACGCAAAATATAACCATAATTAATAATAATTTGAATAATTTTTTTAGAAACAATTGACAACCGCATAAATGTCATTTTTTTACATTTTTACTAAACTTATCTCCCCAAGCGCTTTAAATTGATACAAAACTCGATATAATTTGAATAATTTATAATAAAAAACAATTGACGATCGTTTAATGTTATTTTTGTTTTTCTACTAGAATTCTTTTCCCGAGAGCTTTAACTTTGATATCACACCCGATAGTATTTTGATAAAAATAAAAAAGTTATGTTTATAAAGTTGGTACCACTGGTTGAATAAAGCTCATTAACGAACTTGAAGTCAGATTTTGGCTCAAGATCTTATATAAAATATGACTGCTAGGCTATGCAATTTACTTTGGTCTTATTCCTGATCTATCTCAACTCCAGGGATTGTCATAAATCGATTCAAGGAATGTTATGTCGGTCTACGGTTTACGTCACTATAATGTATAATGCATACCGTATTGTTGAACAACAATAGAAACTTTATAAATCATTTCGATATTAAGTACCTATATTTTAAAATCTTGGACACACAAATTTCATACATTATTTTTTGCAACATGTTAAGTTACTATTTCTTTATTAAAAATAATATAAATAAATTCTGACGAGATTTGTGTTTTAATTAAAATAATCCTAATACATTGAGTCCCTTTTTATTTGACAAAATCAAAAATATCGAAATATTTCCAATCTCTGTATGTCAAACTAACTGTCAATTTGATTTTTAATAAATATTTTAAGAAAGTATGACCAATACAAATGAATGTGAAAGCCATGTACCTACAGTTACTTGAAACATAATAATAATAATACTACACTTCTTCTAAGCTGGGCAAATAATTTTTTTTCTACATTTCTTGCAGATTGTTAAAAATAATCACATGATTTTTTTAGTTGTAGTAGTAGTGTAGTTACTTACTAAATTCATAACGCGCCCATTTCGATTGCTCAAAATTCGTAGTTTACCAATAAATCTTTTGTCGACTGGAATATTTTTTTCAAAAAAATTACACATTATCTATTATAGTATCTCAACAGCGGTACATCGCTATTTTGTCAAGAAACGTCCCTCATTTTAAATTAAAAAATAATCAAATTTTGGATTTTCATTTTTTCGCAAATATTCAAAATTTAAAAATGTTCTGCTGTTAAGCATAATATTATAAAGAATATTTGTCAATACATTTTTTCTCTAAAATTTACCTAAATCAAGTTATTAGTAAACTACGAACGCCTGTCTGTGTGAAGGTGAAGTGTGAAATATAATTTTACAATCAATGATTTAAATCAAAATGTAAAAATTGAATATAATTATTTTTTTTGTTTCCATTACCTATTATGGTTCTATCACTGTTAAATTGTTCATATAAAAAATATAAAGTTTTATTGTACATTATAAAATATTTGACAAGAACCTGATGATGGAAATACGTCTCAAATAACTGAAAATATTTGCGTACAATTAATAACTAAACCCAATAAGAAAAGTACCTAACTATGTTTTCGATACAGAAAATCTATAAGTATTCCGTTTTTTATAGCATTAAATTAGGTATTAAATAAACAATGCGAATAGAATTTTGGAATTTGAGTAATAATTATAATATTTTTGAAAATTTGAATGCTTTTTACCTTCCGCCATACCTGTAAAGGAAAGGTATTGGAATCATGCTAAAAATCGGGTAGTCAGTTTATAGTGAAGGAGTATACGAATTATTTTTATATTTTAAATGGATACCGGATTATACATGGAAGTCTAGATATGGCGGAAGGTTGTGTGGTGGCCACATCAAATTTTTTCTTGTGCCAAAGTAAATGTTTGGTCACTACGAATCTATGTACCAAATTTCAGATTGATTGGATATGGGAAAATGGGTATGGCTGGAGGTCTTGTGCTGACCACATCAGATTTTTTCTTGTGTCAAAGTAAATGTTTGGTCACAACGAGTCTATATACCAAATTTCAGATTAATTGGATATGGGGAAATGGGTTTGGGGTATGACGGCATGGCGGGAGGTCTTGTGCTGGCCACATCAGATTTTTTCTTGTGCCAAAGTAAATGTTTGGTCACAACGAGCCTATGTACCAAATTTCAGAGTTAAAAAGCGTAGGGTATGGCGCGAGGTCTTGTGGTGGCCACATCAGATTTTTTCTTGTGCCAAAGTAAATGTTTGGTCACAACGAATCTATGTACCAAATTTTAGATTGATTGGATATGGGGAAATGAGTATGGCGGGAAGTCTTGTGCTGACCACATCAGATTTTTTCTTGTGCCAAAGTAAATGTTTGGTCACTAAGAATCTATGTACCAAATTTCAGATTGATTGGATATGGGAAAATGGGTATGGCTAGAGGTCTTGTGTTGACCACATCAGATTTTTTCTTGTGTCAAAGTAAATGTTTGGTCACAACGAGTCTATGTACCAAATTTCAGATTGATTGAATATGGGGAAATGGGTATGGCGGGAGGTCTTGTGCTGGCCACATCAGATTTTTTCTTGTGCCAAAGTAAATTTTTGGTCACACCGAGTCTATGTACCAAATTTCAGATTGATTGGATATGGGAAAATGGGTATGGCTGGAGGTCTTGTGCTGACCACATCAGATTTTTTCTTGTGCCAAAGTAAATGTTTGGTCACTAAGAATCTATGTACCAAATTTCAGATTGATTGGATATGGAAAAATGGGTATGGCTGGAGGTCTTGTGCTGACCACATCAGATTTTTTCTTGTGTCAAAGTAAATGTTTGGTCACAACGAGTCTATGTACCAAATTTCAGATTGATTGAATATGGGGAAATGGGTATGGCGGGAGATCTTGTGCTGGCCACATCAGATTTTTTCTTGTGCCAAAGTAAATGTTGGTCACAACGAGTCTATGTACCAAATTTCAGATTGATTGGATTTGGGGAAATGGGTATGGCGGGAGGTCTTGTGCCGGCCACATCAGATTTTTTCTTGTGCCAAAGTAAATGTTTGGTCACAACGAGTCTATGTACCAAACTTCAGATTGATTGGATATGGGGAAACGGGTTTGGGGTATGGCGGCATGGCGGGAGGTCTTGTGCTAGCCACATCAGATTTTTTCTTGTGCCAAAGTGCATTGTTAGGTGACAAAAGTCTATTTTCAAAATTTCAGCTCGATAGGATCCCAGGAAGTGGGTCATTTTTACTTTTGTTTTTTTGCCGTATGTATGACGGTGAATTTAATAATTATAAAAGATTTAAAAATTTGTTCATTTCGAAAATTTTAAAATGAATATGATTATATTAACAAAAAATATTCTTATTAGATATTTTCTAAAGTAATCCTACGAGTTAAAGTTCAAATTTTTAAAAAATTCGCAGTTAAACATGCTGATGAATATCTGAACGTTGAAAGTAGAATCTGAGTATTCCAGCTAGCTAACGAAACAGACAAGGCGTGGAGCGGGGAGGAGTGTTTAGATTTCCATGTTTACCGCGTGTCGGCGCCACTTCCCTATGCGGTAATTCGACGTTCGTAGAGGTTCACGAGAAGTCGGTTTTTTAGTCTAATACTAAAAATTGTGTAATTTTTTCTTAAACATTTTGGAAGATAAAAGTCTTAATTTTGGCGCTACAGAACGATAGTTTTAAAAATTTATATTTATTCATATTTTACAACGCGGTAAAAATGACAATTTTTTCGAGTTTTGTTATAGTCATATTGTTGTTATAAATAAATAATATTACAAAATTACGCTGTAGCGCCAATCTTTAAACCTTTGTCAACAAGATGAATGCTTTTTCAAATCAATAAGTTCATAAATATGGTTATAAAAAGTAAACTCGCAAAGCTGTGCAAAGCACTGTATTTCGTAACTCGAAAGGACCCTTAATTCCGAATATGTGCCTGATAATTGTAACACTACCAGTCGACTCTCTGATGATAATTGTAAAGAGCCGACTGATAAGCAATCCAGTCTTTAACCCAAACAAGCTCTGGACAGAAATACTGTAACCAAGTCTGGTCGTGTAGTTAGAAGCTAGAAGGCCACAGAGATTGAATTTGTAAAATTGACAGGGGAGATGTGTAATAATTTATAAAGATGGCAGCACTAGGCAATGCCACACTAAGTTGGTATCATTGTATTTGTGGTTGTTCTGAATGTGTTCTAAAATGGCGTAACCGCCAAAAACTAGTAGCTTGTTCAATACGATTAGTTAAACATTACTTCTGTATTTTATATATCTGATAATATACCTACCAAGATAATACAATTAATAAGCGGAAACTTTACTGCAGTATGTCAGTTTGAAATTAAATTAAAAATTGGTTAAATTGTCATTTTGAGTGTAAATAAGCAAATTAATAAAATAAATAATACATATTTATTAATAATGGAATGATATAGTCAGTAATGCAGTCTGAATAAACTTTATTTCTAATACACCGACGTTTCGGCACACCCTAGTGCCTTCTTCAGGGTTAATTAGAACAAGATAGATAATTAGGGGAGACTAGGGAGGGTTGATACGTAGGGAGGCTTGATACCCTATTTACCGCCAGGAAGTTAGTGGGGAGTCAACTATTTTATTACACTATCGTCCAATAGATTGCAGTTTTTGGTGAAAATTTGACAGATTTGTGATGATCAACAGGTGTTCTATACATAAAAATGTGTTATTGTGCCTGACAATGTAAGTATTTGACTAACATTTATAGGGTTTTAATTTTTATAGTATAAGTTTTGTGCACAATGAATTATTTCGCATAAAAGTAAAATGAAAATAGTATGTGCTCTACAATTTGCGTAGCTTAAAGTGTAAGGTTAAGATTGTTCTACATGTTTTTGTAATTTTTGGTACTTGGGGAGATTTGATACTTATTAGTCAGGGACACTTGATACATGGAAATTATCGAATTTTGAAAAAGTTGTGTGAAAATCTACAAGGGAAATAAAAACAATAATATCAATGACACACAGTGACGAAAACGAAATAGAAAACCAATATGATGATGATGATGCTGTAGCATGTAATAATTGCAACTCATTGTACTTACAATCTAGACCTAATGAATTCTGGTTTAAAAAATTGAAATTTTGTACATAATATATCTGAAGAGATCCTCAAAATTTATGGATCTACAATTTGTATTCAAAACGTTGTTTCTATCTAGCACCATTTTGCAATTACAAGAAGTTAAAAATTCTACTTTGTTACAATTTTGATTTATCTGCCTATCAATGAAAACAAAAAATAAAATATTTGAGTGTGAAAATTAGAACACGAGCCATATGCGAGTGTTCTAATCATCCGAGTGTAATATAACCATTATATGCGAGTCAAATACTATACTTTATCTACAACTACTTATAATGAACTTGGTGTTGTATAATCTTACTTACATCAGTAATCGATTAACAAGCAACAATCATTACGCTTACTACAACTCTGAGAAAATGCTTGCTAGAATAATTTATTTACTTACAAAATTAATGTTACTACAATTTGTGAAATTCATAAAAATATCAAAATTTACTTTTTTTAGCAATGGTAGAAACACACAAATGAGCAACAAATCTAATGACACCGCTCTTGCTGCTTCTCGTATCTCTGGAGGTGAACATATTATTTCACTACTTTCAATATCCATAATTTACCTTCTTTTCGACAACACGATAGAATACGATATTATTTGTTGCAGTTAATTGGTTTGTTGTATCAATCACACACACATAACCTTACTTATTATCTGTCATCGAACAACAAACTTCAGACAAATGTTTGCAACTCAAATAAAATGTTTGTTTGCTATTAGTTGAATCAAGGGTGGAATATGAAATTTCATATTACACGCTGTGTAATATGAGGCACATTTTGTATTTGGAGTTAGATATAAAATGAAGCTATTATTTAATAGTTGTAGATAAATTATTTTTTAAGTGTACTATCAAAATCAAATTTTTTTGTCGAAGAATCAATAACAACATGATTATCAATTGTTTTTACCTCCCGCATTATATTTTATAAGGAGGGGTATTGTGACGGGATAAAATTTTCGAGTGTGAGTTTTTAGTGAATAAGTACGATTTAACAATCAAATTTTACATTTAAGGTTTCAATACAAATCTTAAGAACTCCGTTATTTTTGTACCAATCCCCAAACCGGCCGTAGTACTTGGATTAAATATTTCGGTAAATAATTAATTTATTACAGTATTTTCTATTTCAAATGAAAGATTATATATTTGTCATCTACAATTCGTATTTTAAATTTTTTTCCGTGCATGGTACTATTTAGGAAATAAATTATTGTTAATAATTTAGAGTATGAAACTTCAGTATTCAGTATTTTATAGTCCATGATCGTTTAACATTTGTTACTACGTAAATTTAAATTGATTATGACAGTGACAATGACAAAATAGTGACAGATCATTTATATCTTCTTCTATAGTTTACATAAAATGATAAAAATATGTTGTGAGTACAGTACAAACTAAAAAGAATGGGTAGAGTGGCGGGAGGTTTTGTGCTGGTCACATCAGATTTTTTCACATGTTATTTAAATTGTGTCGAAGTTGGTATCAACTTAAATAGTTCGGAAAAAAGGTAAATTTATTTAAATTTTGCATAAAATTAAAGTCTTTACGAAAGCAAGTTATTAAAACTTATAGGTAGTCGGGGCAGTACTGTGGTGGCCACAGCAGATTTTTTGTCCAGATTTGAATATTCCTGTACATACGTTTTCTGCATCCATCAGATTATAAATTTTAATTTTCTATTTATGCATTAATCATTATGTATGCATTTTCTTGTCTCTGAATTTTATGATTCTATGCAGGAATTTTCTTGTACTTGAATTTTCTTAGCTCTGAGTTTTCAATAATTAGGTAGGCATCCGGCACGAGCAATCATTTATGATCCCTCTAAACGTGCCCTGTTCTTCCCTTATTGTTTATTGAACAATGTATAAAATCATAAAAAAGCACGTTTGACAATTATTATTCATAATTATTTACTGTTTAATAATGAAATTTCTGTTTATCACCAATGTATACTTCAAGTACATAAATATATAGTATTTTATATTTTTACAGCTGAGAAGAGAACAAGACGTGCTGACATACATACTTTAGTTCCGACGTTTCAAAATATTACCTTATTTACTCCACCTGTTCAAGTTGACACACGTTGGCTGAAATAAACCTATGTCATCGAACGCTGTAGTGCATAAAAGTAAATGCTTACCTCTAATGCTACTGGAAGATTTGGTTGTAGTTCTCTTTTTTAAGTCTTCTTTCGCCTTTAACGCCTTCTCTCGAGTCGCATTTTTTTCTGCTGTACTTCTAATAGTTGACACAGCTGTTTTATGCCTAATTTCTTGAAGATCTACCACTGGTACTCTATAAAATTAAAATTTAAATCAGTGATAAGATAACAATATTTGTCGGTAAATTCTTTATACTGTTAAAAAATGTTTTTAAAGCTACATATTTAACGATATTTAATAATTTCGGCTTGCAACAACTATGCTATCACATATAGGCAATAATAATAATAATGTATAGTTATTGCACAAAGGTACAAGCACTTCTACTTCACCTATTTCTACTACTTTCTATTTAATACAGATTTCTTCATTACATTACTACGAAAGCTTGGAAGGGCCATAGAAAATAATATTTTATTTTTGATATTTCAATTTTAATCTAAGAAAGGTGAAATTTCAACATTAATCTTGAAATTTCAACTTTTTAAAAAGGTGAAATTTCAATATTAATTTTGAAATTTCAACTTTTTAAAAATGTGAAAACTGTAAATGTTAAACAAAATCGCAATGGAATCTATAATCATGAACATTTTTGTACATGTCAACAAGTTTTGATGTGATTTTGTTCAATATTTACAGATTTACAAATCTGTAAAACTTATAGATCTGCACAGAACCGCAGCATTAATTTTGTTATATTTTATTAATTTTTAATTATTGCCTACAGAAACATGCGATGCATTGAAATGGTGAAATAATGATTAATTTTTAAAATATAAATAACACCGTTTGGTTTTAAATAGACGATTTCCATTATGACGTCACTTGACTGCAGCCGCTGTGGCAAATTTGGAAACTATAATTACAATAGCTTTGGTTATGGTTGTTTGTTGATATTTGTAATTGACATTATATAATTGTGGATAAATATATTACATTTAAGTGATGACGAGCTAAATTAAAATACAATACGATAAATCAACATCCAGTAGCTAAATTTAAACGATGGCTTGAAAAATCGTGTGCACAACGCATGATTTAAAAACTAAATGTTTACAATAAAATTTATGTATTATTCTTTATTGTAATGTAATGTAAACCTTCTACCCCGTCAAAATATTAATAAAATATAGCGTTATTTAAATATTGCTTTTGGATTAGTTCAACCAACAACCGTTGGCGCCATTATCGATTCCTAAATGGAAATCATCTATTTCGCGTGTATAGAGCATCGATAAACGTATAGAGGTAGACTGCCAGCACCATCTACCAAACTCTAGCTGTACTAAAAAGTTAAATCTTACATACGAATAATTTGCTTGTTTTCTATGACGTCACTCCTATATGGATTGGAATAGTCTTTGGTAACATTATTATACCTAAATTAATCTTCATATAACTTACCTTTCTGAACTTTTTCTGACATCAGATTGCGTTCTTCTCGTGACTGTACTTTGCGTTGTAGTCTTCTTCACACTCGTATCTTCACTCGAATTTTGAGTCTGCGTTTTAGTTCTTCTTACTAACCTCGGTTTTCTGATAATATCCGCATTACTAGCGATATCTTCAGAAGAACTTCCATGAGATTGAAGCAAAGCTTCCCTGCTGTTGGCTCTTTGAAGTCGCCGCGCTCTAGTAACCTTACTGAGTTCAGAATTATTACCGGTGATTTTCTTCTTTGCTTCATTTAGTTGGGTTGCCCTGTTCATCCTGACAGGTGGCACTGGCTTCGCTTCTTTTGTTATGCTTTCAATTGAAGAAGTTGAAGATGTTGACTTGACCTTACTTTTAGTTCTTAAATTCGTGGAAAGTTTTGATTGTATCTGTTGTTTCCAAGATTTTGTTTCTGAAATTGTCGTTAAAGTTTCGGAAGTTTTTTTGAGGTTAAGTCTATGTTTTTTTGAATCATCTTCGCTATCTGTGCTTAGTTTATTTGAATCTTCATCGGTATAACCATTCACTGCTTGTAGGATTTGGTCAGCAGCTTTTGTCAGTTCTTGTAACATTGTGGATTCCTTTTCCATTTGTTGTAGACTGTTGATGACGTCATCAATATTTTCATAAATTGGAGATTCAGGTTTTTTCTTAATAATATTTTCGTTTTGTATCACAGATGTTAAGTTAGCATATTCCCTATTATCACTAAATTGTAATAAATCTGGTTTATTTTCGTTCCATAAGTTGGCTTTATTTTGTAACTTATCAATTATTTTTTTTAAATCGGGAGAAGATATTTGACTATAATTATTGTTAACTGAATCATTACGTTTCGTATACGTTTGATTACTATTAATTCCATTTCTAGTAAGATTTTTTCTTCCTACGTTTGGAGATTCTATATTACTAATAACTTTATTAACCGCATTTCTATCAGTGCTAAGTTTATTTTCTTCTACCTTTGATTGCTGTATCACTGATTCAAATTTTCTTTGAATATTATTTGATTTGTAAACTGAACTACCTACTAAAGAAGGCGATGAAAGATGACCGTTACTGTACGGAGTTTTTGGTACGTTGTACATTTTGATATTACTAATTGAACTTTGTTCTAATTGTGGAGAATCTAAAGAGAAATTGTTAGAAGATTTATCGTTGGAACGAATTGAAACAGATGATACTTTTGCTTCTAAGATGATGTTTCGACCATACCGTGAAGTTGTTAACGAATCGGATTTCTTTTGAAATGGCTGAAGCGATGACTTTGATGATTCTGCAATTGAAAAATAAAATAAATATCAGTTTATGAGGTACCTATAACATCAACATCACGCATATATCTATGACTTTTTGGAATTCCTTTAGAATCCTTAAGAATCGATTTTCATATAAGGCGCCCGGTATCAGTGGCAGAGCCTCACCGCGTAAAATCGTAATTTTAAATTTTTTCTTTTTATTATAATTTTATTTATCTAATTTATTTTTTATTATAAATCGACTACATATTTATTTTAAAATAATTATTGTTGCACAATAATGCAAAAAAAGTATTTAAATAGTGTTATTTTCGCGCGAATCATAAATAATGTGTACAGTGAGGCTGCTGCCGCAACGGTTGGTTTCATTCGTCGTCAGTGCGACCGAGCGACAGAGTGACGTGTGTGCATTCTCGTATGTTCATAATACGGTGGAGAGGCCTTGAGGTGGCCTTGAGAGAGGCTAAGGAAATATCGTCTGTCTTCGCGCAAGGTACACACATACACAGCGCACAGCCTCGCATAGCCTAGCGCACACAGCTAAATACACGTGAAGAAACAAAGTTTATTTTTACTTTGTTGTTGATTGCTTGTCTTATTTATTGTTGTGAATGCTATTTTATAATTAGTTATGTTTTGAAACTATTAGTAATAATAAACAATGACATAATTCAACTACTATTCAACATTTCTATATTATGAACAAATAAATAAAATTATTTCAATTAAAGTATTATAAATAATTAATACATGGACAGAATAAGAATCATAATAATCAAGAATAGATAAAATTTGTTCGCCTCCACGCTCGAATGTTGTTTTGCCGAGAGCCGCAGAACGCTAGTCGCGTGTTGTTGAATTTTTTAAAATTTTATTTTCTATTCTGTTACCTACTTTATTTAAATATGTATGTACTTTTTGTGGACGTACTAAATATACCATAAACATTATCTCCTGTGCGTTAGAGAAAACAAAATTTAAAAATTTTTATCTGCTGTTTTTACGATTATAGCGTTTTATCTTGACTTACAAAAAAATTATTTATTTAAGTAATGAAATTAAGTTCAATTGTTTTATTGATTTTATGCGTAAAAAACTGATTTTAGAACGTTTCATTGAAATTATGATATAAAGTATTTAAAGGCGTTTAAAGCATTTGACCTTGAACCCAAAAAAATGTATAACTTATGTAAGATAGGTTCTTTATACTTGTGTAGCTGTATCAAGCATTCATTCAGATGGCGGCGATTTCAATATTAATTTCGATAAAGATGAAGGATTGAGATTAATACAATTTTTTAAATCAGAGCTTAATTTGGATTTTGTTTCTAGAAGTACACTGGGGACGACTAGATATGGTACAACCATTGACGCGATGTTTTCACGATTCATAAACCACGTAGCTACCGACGTTGTCACGATTCAAAATATATGGATCACTTTGTTCCTCTACAAACTCAAATTCCCGCTCCTTACTGGCAAATGTTGTTTGTTTAGTAACTAGTTTTTAGGCTCAACGATGGCAGCATGTATTAGACACACAATATTGTTTTTAAATATTGTTAATTAAATTAAGATAGTTGGTGAGTGCGACAGTGTTTTTCGAGGCAGAGAGAGCCTAGAAGTTAAAGTGTGCGGTCGAGCTAGTGTTGCGGTCCAGTATCGGGTTGTGGAATTTTGAATTTTTTTTGTTGAATGTGTGAATCACAAGACTTTTTCATCAAATTTATCGTAGTGATTTTATCGTTCAGTGATCACGCATTTTCGCTAATCAGCGGATCCGTCGTAATAAAATCTACGCCCGTTTATTTTGCGTTATTTGGTGGATGTTGCCGATTGTCCGTTCTCGAGTCGTCGCTCCAGTTAAATTTGGAGGCTCTTCGTGTTGCCACTGGAGGTCCACATCACCTGGTTCTCGATCTCGAGAACTCTGGTTCATCACCGCCTACGTCTGCGCTGCATCAAGTACCAGCTAAGTACTCTCTCGCAATTACCTCGAACTTTCGCACCGTTCTATTACGCATCCACGCATTGCCTCCTAAATACTACAGGCCTGGCCCAGCGCGCTTGTGTGTGACGTCACGCGTCGAGGCGATCCGATATAGACGCTCGCATAGTAATTATTCACTGCGTACATCAGTTAATTTAGTGAGAATGCACTAGTAATTGTTGTATTTTTGTCGTTATTAAGATTCTAAGTTGTAGAAGAAACATAATCTAATAAGTATGTTTATATCTGGCACTTTATTTATGAATAATAACATAAAAGCGTCCCGTTCTAGGTACTATATTTACCAAGAAAATTAAAAAATTAACTGCGTTCTCGTGATTTCACTGGAGTTAAATATATTCGAATTTTACATTTAATAACAGCTTTATTAAATTCGGTAATATAATGTCAAATATTTTAATATTGGAAAAATCGTGCTGAGATGAAACTAAAGATAGTATGACTTGCGTGTACAATAAAACACTGAACAAGAATATGTATGCAAAGCAGTACATATTATGTGTAATATTTTATTAAATAATTATATCAAAGTTAAGTGTGATAAGTACATATACAAAAACAACTGAAAAACAATAAAATTTTTGATATCTTAAAATAAATTATAGATATCTTAAATTTGTCGAATTCATGATATCAATAATTCATTCAGTGATATCAATAATTTATTTAGTGATATCAATAATTCATTTAGTGATATCAAGAATTCATTTTCAGATATCAATAATTCTATTTAAGGTATCTTAAATTCAATTTGTGATATCTGGAATTCAATTTCACATATCATAAATTGAATTACGGATATCACTAAACGATTTATGGATATCACTAACCGATTTAAGGATATCACTAAACGAATTAGAGATATTCTAAATGAATTGTGGATATCACTAAACAAATTATGAATATCACTAAATAAATTAAGGATATCACTAAATAAATTATGGATATGTAAAATGTGGGGAAAATTGTACTAAACGAAATTAAATTATTGATATCTGCAAATTTATTTAACGTATCTCAAATTGAATTAAGGATATCAAAAATACAATTCTAGATATCAATAATTAAATTTAAGATATCTTTTATTCAAGAAATTTCAGATATCTAAAATTAAATTTTTGATATCAATAATTTAATTTTTGATATCCTAAATGCAATTTGAGATATCTTAAATTAAATTGCAGATATCATTAATTTAATTCTGTTTAGTTCAATTTTACATATCCATAATTTATTTAGTAATATCCTTTATTCATTTAGTGATATTCATACTTCGCTTAGTGATATCCTTAATTCATTTACTGATATCCGTAATTATTCAGTTAGTGATATCCACAATTGGTCCAGTAATATTCTAAAATAACCTACTAAACAATATAAACTGAATTATGGATATCTACATATCCTTAATTACATATCCGTAATTCAATTTATGATATGTGAAATTGAATTCCAGATATCACAAATTGAATTTAAGATATCATACATATAATTTTTGATATCTGAAAATGAATTATTGATATCACTAAATGAATTATTGATATCACTAAATATATTATCACTAAATGAATTATTGATATCATGAATTCGATTTTAAGATATCTATAGAATTTTTGATATCTGAAATTGAATTTCAGATATCTTAAATTGAATTACAGATATGTGAATTTATATTAAGAAAAAAACGTAAGTCACATTAAAAAGTAAAATGGCTTTCCATACACAATAGAAATAAATCTTTATTTGTAAATTACAATATTTTGTATTTCTTGACAGGTACTTATCCCCTATGCCTCCCTATGTTTTTTTCAGTACATTTTGAGATAGCTAGCCGCTATTTTATTTTAAGGTGACGAACTGACATTGTATTGTAATACGCCGGTGCCTTAAGTTAAATCTTTATTTATTGTTGTACTTAATTTGAACCCAATCAGTGCAGTACAATTCGAGATAGCTAGCCGCCATTTTGTTGCAAGATGGCGGACTGACATAGTAATATGTCAATGTCTTAAGTTAGATCCTTAGCTACTATTAGTATACTATACCAAATTTAAGTGCAATCGGTGTAGTACATTTTGATAACTAGCCGCCATTTTGTTGCAAGATGGCGGACTGACATTGTAATATGTCAATGTCTTAAGTTAGATCCTTAGCTATTACTGTACCAAATTTGAATACAATCGGTGCAGTACATTAGGAGATAGCTGGCCGCCATTTTGTTTCAAGATGGCGGACTGACATTGTAATTGTAATACGCCTATGTCTTAAGTTAAATCTTTATTTATTGCTGTACTTAATTTGAACCCAATCGGTGCAATACATTTTAAGATAGCTAGCCGCCATTTTGTTGCAAGATGACGGACTGATATTGTAATAATATATCAAAGTCTTAAGTTAGATCCTTAGCTATTACTGTACCAAATTTGAATGCAATCGGTGCAGTACATTAGGAGATAGCTAGCCGCCATTTTGTTTCAAGATGGCGGACTGGCATCGCCACCCTCGAATGCTCAAAAGTATTCACGCAAAATTTGGTAGCAATCGCTTCAGTGATTCTAAAGTTTTTGAGACACAGTTAGTTACATACTTTTCTTCTTTATACATTTTAGGTTTATTATTTTATTTTTTTTTAAATACCTTTTTTTGAGGAATAACTGTTTGCTTAATTACGGATATCTTGGATACTTTGTAATAAAAATCACTTGTTCCCGTATATTTATTTTTACTTAGTAAATAAATTGTAGAAATATTTTGTTAGACTTTATTTAGAAAATAGGTAGGTACTAAGGTATTATTATTTATATTTATGTTAAGTAAAACAAATTTCACAAAAAACTTATATACTAATAATGACTTTGACCTGAGTTTAGATCCCATTTCAAGTAAAATTCAAATTTTAAACACTAAAGATCGCAACTCCTATACAGAGTTTAATGCTATTCAACTGCTATGCTCACGCTCAGCCCCGTGGCTCAGCCTCAACGGATGACGTCATCCAAACGCTGGGCCAGGCCTGTAGTATTTAGGAGGCAATGATCCACGATTTATATATTTGGTACCAAATACTTGCTTTATTCTCTAACTAACTGCAATATAAAATTTAATAAAATATTTGTATCGCCGCCACTGAGTTGGGCCGGTATCAGCCGTGCCACTTATTTTTCGCATGTATTATCAGGGACAATATTACTAATTATTATTTTTTGTATTCAATGTTAATCTTAAAACGTATACAGGGAGATCTCCAAATTTTCTATATTGTTACGCAAGTAATGCTACAACAATGGTGATGACGTGTAGCGATGACAAGTGATGACGCGGTGACACTGCGAGACAGGGCGAGAGGCGACCGATCGGGCGGGAACGGGCATTCACAGCGTGAGCATTGTGTGTGTGGGATTCTCTGAACGGTGTACTGAGATAAGGCGGGTCGGTGTATTGTTTATAATAATAAAGGCGTTTATTGTACTCAGAGTTTTATTTAGCAATAACAGATCAGAAGTGGGATAACCGCGTGTCAGTGGCGTGTAAAGTTAAGTGCGTGTACGGTGTGCTGTGATAAAGTGAAAATCTTAACAGGCGGTTAAGATGAGCTCTCGACGGCGTCAAACGAGAGACAGTGGCACATCTGACTCAGAAAACGATGATGACAAGGCGTGACACCTCGTAGAGAAACTTTTGGCTGGTGGTTTATTGAAAAAGATAGAGAAAGTAATTGAGAAGCAGGCGGCGATTGCTTTAAGCAAACACGTGATTGGTGCTGGCGGACAAGATGGCGTACAACAGGCGGCAAAAGCTAGTGTAGGCACACGAGACCAAGATGGCGAGCAGGAACAGATGGAAAAAGTGGTAGCAGGCGGCTCCACTAAAGCTCGTGTTTCCGGTGAGGCATATGAGGCGCGCGCAGGTACATCTCGAGCCGAGAGTGAGAGTCGTTCGACGGGGCGAAGTGCAAGGGGCGAGGTACGAGCGGGCGGCGATATCCTGGACCCCTTCGATCCTGATGACCGCGACACGAATGTGGACCGATGGTTGGCCAAGATCGATCAGTTGGGCGCTATACATGACTGGTCAGAGTATGAACGGGCGTGTTTCATGCAGGCTAAGTTGAAAGGCGCTGCTCGAAGGTGGTTCAACCGGCTTGAGAGCTACGATAAGTCCTGGGCTGAGTGGAAGGCGTCTCTCAGTCAGGCATTTCCTCGTAAACACGACTACGCTGCTATGTTGGTCGAGTTATTCGCGAGGAACAAACGACCAGGCGAAACGATGACTCATTACTTCCACGCAAAAAATGGCGTTGTGTGGAAGGTGTGAGATTGACGGTGAGAGGGCGGTGTCACTAATTATCCACGGGTTATCGTCAGAGCTGGGCGCAGGGGCGAGAGCAGCGAACTGCAAGACTTCGCAGGAATTGTATTCGGGGTTCCTGGCCGGCTTGGAAGAATATGGCGCTGGCGACTCAAATGGGAAGCGGCCGGGCGAAGTACCAACGGTTAAAGTGAATTCGAAGGTGGCTCGGATGGGGGCACCGAGCGAGGGCGCAACCAGGCGAGGAGGGCAGTACAGCACGAAGCCGAGGGTGAGGTGCTTCAACTGCCAAGAGTTCGCGAATCACCTGAGTCGTGACTGTCCACATCCCCGGGTAGAGCGGTGTGTCCGCTGTAGGTGTAGCGGCCACCAGGCGGCAGACTGTCCGGAACAGCAGGAGAAGCAGTCGACATCGGGCGCAAGACCACACAAAAAGGTAAGGCTGATAACTGATTTTGACACCATGTATAAGAGGATGGCGAGAACCTCGAGAGGCGATGAGATACGAGTGTATTTAGACACTGGAAGTCAACACAGCCTTATCAGTACGGAGTGTGCTAACCGACTGGCGTTACCTGGAAAGGCGAATGCCACTCTACTGAGAGGGTTCGGCGGCGGCGTCTCTAGAGCACTGGGCGAAATGTGTCTAGAAATAACCATTGACGGGTTATTATTTCAAATCAAGGCATTGGTGAAGTCTTTTGATTTGAGTGGCGCTGATATGATTTTAGGGCAGCCAGTACTCGCAGCGGAAGGCGTCACTGACATTCCGGCTGAAGAAGACGGTCACGCTAGCTGCGGCAGGCGCCATCCCAGTAGAGGTTACCATTGAAAGCGGAGACCCAGCAGAACTGACAACATTTGGATCTCGCACGTTCGAAGAGAAACAGGTGCCTATATTCTTCTCTTCCCTTGGCGAATTGCTGCCGTTCGCTGGTAAAGCAGTTATGTGTGTAGCAACTACAGGCGGGCGGCCGATTATCTTGAAGGCGGGGCGTGTGATGGCGAGAGAACCTATTGCTCCGCGGGATGCAACACCTGTGGTAAGTGAAATTGGTTCAATCTCTAATGTACAAATTGAAGTTGGTGAGATAAGTAAGGCGGAAAGGGCGAAACTAGTAAAGTTGTTGGAAACCAAAGCGCCATGTTTCTCGATGCAGGATTCAGATGTAGGGCTGACTCATTTGGGCGAAATGCGAATTGTTCTCACAACTGATAAACCTGTACATTACAGACCGTATAGATTATCACTGGCGGAGAGAGCATTGGTTAGAGGTAAAGTACAGCAATTACTGGCGAGTGGCGTCATCAGAGAGTCAGAATCTGAATATGCGAGTCCCATAATCTTAGTACCTAAGAAAGGCGGGTAAACTCGGTTATGTGTTGATTACAGGGCGTTAAACAACACCTTAGTGTACTGGCGTACATGAACGACATCCTCATACCATCTGTGACACTAGATGAGGGAATGGCGTTATTAGACCGGGCGCTGAGAAACATTCCGTTTGAAAAAACCGATGACCTCATTCTGATTGATGATTTGAGTTTAGAAAGAGTTAAAAAACGATATTGTGGAGGTTGCCGGACGGAATTATGGTCCAGTTTTTTTTTCGGCCCTATAATAAGAGTTTTCCATTTTATCGCTGTAGCTGTGAAAAAAAAAACGTTGTTCTTGACTATTAAAAGGTTCTTTGGGTAAGGTATGAAATGAAAAACGCCACGATGATAATGCAATACAAATTTAATCATTAAAAAAAAGTGGTTTACATATTAATAAGTAGGTAGTGAAAAATAACAAAATTTTACTCTTATTCTGGTAAGTTTTGACAATTATTGCCGATGCATTTGCAAAGGGATATACAATTAATGTCGCTTTTTTTGCAACTGCAGGACATTGTTCTGCAATCAGCATTACATTTGCAAGGTCTGATTAAAGAATTTGGCAAAGGCGGTTTTGCCATTTTCACCGGGTACAGATTTCCATCTCGTCTTTCATAACCGAATTGGAAAAAATTCAGAGGCTCATGTGTTGGTTCTAAGGAATTTCTCCACAAATATGTTTGGGCTGCAGCTCTTAAGCAATGTAAATACAAAGCATCAGAAGTGCAAATAACTTTGGATACATTGAAATTGAAGCCGATGTTACGAGTAATTAGCTTGAAACGCAGTCCATCTGCTGTAGTTTTTTGTTTCGCAAATAAATAAGTGCAAACTTTTTCAATGTCATTAAAATTCATCGGAGTTTCGGAGTTATTTGCAAAAATAGAAAGAACATCCTGAAGGAATTCTTCGGATGCAGCGCTTATACATTGCTTTTTAGTCGCAAATCGGCTTGTCGTGTCGCAACCTGTTAAAGCATGTAACGCGGGTAAAATATTACAAATTTTTTCGCCAAGTGATTCAGCTGCTGAATGACAGCTTAAAAGATTTTTTTTTGTACGATCCTTCAAACCAAATACCTCGACAACCAATGTTAGAAAGTTTATGCCAAAAGTGAATGGTAAGTACGAAAACATCGGTATCTGTACTATTTATAATGACTTGTTCAATCTCTCCACGAACAGCATGAAATATATGGCTGAACATTCTACAATCTGCTTCTAGGTGATTGGACTTCAAGTCTACGACTTCGGATAAACTAATACCTTGGAGCTTGAAGCATTTTTCGGGGTCTTCGTACCCACCGGTAATGAAAACTTCTGTTTCAGCATTGATTTTTAAACATGTTGGAGCATACGTGCAAAGAAATTGAACAAGCTGATGTTTATTTTGCGAACAAGAAAAAAAACACAATTTTACTCCGAAACAATCGAATTTGGTGGTGAGAGGAGGCCACCTATTGTCATAGGTATTTATAAACTTTATTTAGGCCACCTATTGTCATAGGTATTTATAAACTTTATTTACGTGCTTTATATTATACTTTATTTAATTTTGAAATAATAAGAACATGATGTTATGAAACGTCACAATAATTTTAAAACTATCTAGTACACAAGTGAATAAATCTTTATTTAAAATTGATGTTCGTGTTAAAAATAATAGTTTCAATAGGTAATATTGAATAAAGAAACTTATTATAAAATACAAGTTTAATTGAATTTTCATTCATATGTTTCTAACTTCAGATTATGTGGCCCCCTCCCACTCCAAGTTAGTTGCTCGTGGAGTCAAAAAGTGTGACATAGTCAACAATCGAGTGTCATCTCCTGTCTTTATTACACTTCGTGGCTATAACTGAAGCGCCAGAAACGGTTTGAGAACGATGGAACCGAAAACTCCTATTATAGGGCCGAAAAAAAAAACTGGACCATAATTCCGTCCGGCAACCTCCACAATATCGTTTTTTAACTCTTTCTAAACTCAAATCATCAATCAGAATGAGGTCATCGGTTTTTTCAAACGGAATGTTTCTCAGCGCCTGCACTATATTGGCGTATTGCAAGTTATGGAACTGATAGAGCAGGCGTGTTTGAAAATTAAATCTGGCGAAATGCGGAATACAACCAGGCGCACGTAAGGTGAAGGCGGTGATGGATTTTCCTGTTCCAACAAATGTACATGGCGTAAGACAATTCATGGGACTGGCGAATTATTTCCGTAAGTTTGTTCAGAACTTTGCAAGGATGGCGAAACCTCTCACAGACTTAACAAAAAATAATACGGAATGGCGTTGGGGCGCTGCATAGTAGGCGTATTTTGATGAATTGAAAAATCAACTTGTGATTAGACCGATTCTGGCGATATATCAAGGCGCGCAGCAACAGAACTACATACAGACGCGAGTAGTGTAGGGTTAGGCGGAATTCTGTTGCAGAAGCAGTCAAGTGGCGAACTAAAACCAGTAAGTTATTTTAGTAGGGCGACAACCAAGCATGACAACACTACCATAGTCATGAGTTGGAAACTCTGGCGATAGTGGAATCTGTCAAACGATTTCGAGTGTATTTGGTGGGTATACACTTCAAGGTGGTGACTGATTGCTCGGCAGTGAGAGCAACAATGGCGAAACGTGATTTGGTACCACGGATAGCAAGGTGGTGGATGGCGTTGCAGATATACGACATGGATGTCGAATATCGTCCTGTCGTAAAGATGCAGCATGTAGAACGTCCGTATAGTTAGCACCCCCACTTCAGAAAAATAAAAAAATAAAAATGCCATAATTTTGTGCTAATTATGTGCTAATTTTGTACTAACATTAAAAATTTTGTGCTAAATCCGAAACCGCAAAAACGGACTTCACTCTATTGGAGGTGCTAACTATACGTATAGTTGGCACCGCCCTACACTAAATTATCAGAAAATGAAAAAATTGTTACCCTATAATTATGTACTAATTATGTGCTAATTTTGTACTAACATTAAAATTTTTGTGCTAAATCCGAAACCGCGAAAACAGAAGTCGCTCTATTGGAGGTGCTAACTATACGTATAGTTAGCACCGCCCTACACTAAATTATCACAAAATGAAAAAATCTGCTGTGGCCAGCACAGTACTTCCCCGACTATAACTTTTAATAACTTACTTTCGTAACGCCTTTAATTTTATGTTTCATACTCTGAATTATTAACAATAATTTATTTTCTAAATAGTATCATGTACAGAAAAAAATTTTGAATACGATTTGTAGATGACAAAAATATAATCCATCATTTGAAATAGAACATATTGTGATAAATTAATTATTTATCGAAATATTTACGCAAAGTACTACGTCCGGTTTGGGGGTTGCTACAAAAATAACTGGATTTTTAAGATTTGTATTAAAATTTGGTTGTTAAATGTTTGATATTATTTGAGTTATCGTCCACAAAATATTGTAACACACACACAACCGCGCACAGACTTCATCTCGAAAATACTTTATTCGTATTATGGATTGTAAAACGTACTTATTCACTAAAAACTCACACTCGAAAAACTCCTCACTAAACTTCCCCTTATATAAAATATAATGCGGGAGGTAAAAAGAACTGACCACAGTTTAAATGTTATTAATTCTCCGACTAAATTTTTTCTTCAGAGAACTTTTGATAATACACTTGAAGAAATTTGAATAATTGTTTGAGAAAAAATTGAATATCGCATAAATGTCATTTTTTACATTTTTACTAAACTTATCTCCCCTACATAGAGCTTTAAATTGACACCAAACTCGGTATAAATTGAATGATGTATAATATAAAAATTGACGATCGGTTAAATGTTATTTTTATTTTTGTACTAGAATTATTTTCCCGAAAGCTTTAAGCCTCATTTTCATGATGGCGTGGCTGGCGTGGTGTTGAAAAATAAACCAATAGCAGTGCAGCTTTCGCCAAACACCACGCCGCGCTCTGGCGTGGCTGGCGCGGTGTGCGAAGTTCAAAATTTTTAAGTTTTAACGCCGTCCACGCCGCGCAACACATGCGTCTTCTAGATCAGTATTTCTGTTTAACGTACACGCATTGCAACCAAATATTGTTTGATTTATAACAACGTATCTGCGGTAGCGTTTCGAAGCGTTTCACCAATACAAATATTATTTATCTTGACTCTTGACAAGTTCCAGTTGACATACTGTCAATTACAAAATTATTTTGTATTAAATCCTATAAAATCTGTATCAATTTTAATTGTGTAATTTAATTAGTTCGTAATATTATATTATATTGAGAATTCTAATTATAAAATCAAAATATGTACCTGGTAGTCGGTATTGGTTGATTGCAACTTTGTGACAGCTAAAACGAATTAATAACATATACAAAATTTAAGATATGGTTTTTTATATATAATATAAATATAATTATAAAATACGTCTTCTTCGACTTAGTGAAGACATTTTCTGTTTTGATTTTGAGTTAACCAAGTACTGAACTGAGCTGTCAACACCGAGAACGCAACGCTTCATACGCCTGCATGAAAACAAAAATTTTAAAACACACACCACGCCTGCCACGCGCGCCACGCCACCATGAAAATGAGGCTTTAATTTGATATCACACACGATAGTATTTTAATAAAAATAAAATAAGTTATGTTTATAAAGTTGGTACCACTGGTCGAATAAAAAAAATTGAATAATTGTTTGAGAAACAATTGAAAATCACATAAATGTCATTTTTACTAAACTTATCTCCCCGAGCGCTTTAAATTGACACCAAACTCGGTATAATTTGAATAATTTATAAAAAAAAACAATTGATGATCGGTTAAATGTTATTTTTATTTTTCTACTAGAATTATTTTCCCGATAGCTTTAATTTGATACCACACACGATAGTATTTTGATAAAAATTAAAAAAGTTATGTTTATAAAGTTGGTAGGTACCACTGGTTAAATAAAAAAAATTGAATAATTTTTTGAGAAACAATTGAAAATCACATAAATATCATTTTTTACATTTTTACTAAACTTATCTCCCCGAGCGCTTTAAATTGACACCAAACTCGGTATAATTTGAATAATTTATTTTAAAAAAAAATTGACGATCGTTTATATGTTATTTTTGTTTTTCTACTAGAATTCTTTTCTCGAGAGCTTTAATTTGATACCACACACGATAGTATTTTGATAAAATTAAAAAAAGGTATGTTTATAAAGTTGGTACCACTGGTTGAATAAAGCTCATTAACGAACTTGAAGTCAGAATTTGGGTCAAGATCTTAAATATAAAATTTCAGTCCAAAATTCCAACGCGTTTTTAAGTTATGCAACATCCAGACCGACAGACCGACAGACCGACTTTTTTTAAAATTATGTTTTTTGGGTTCAGTAGGGTCTAAAACGTGAAGATTCACCAAAATCTCGAACTGTCAAAAAATCACGATTACAATACTTCCCTCTATTACATAGATCGGGGAAGTAAAAAATTGTTAGCCTATAATTATGTGCTAATTATGTGCTAATTTTGTACTACCATAAAAATTTTTGTGCTAAATCCGAAACCGTTAAAACGATAGTCGCTCCAATGGAGGTGCTGACTATACGTATAGTTGGAACCGTCCTACACCAAATCCTATTAATTTATTTTATGAATTATAATGAGACAATTTTTAAATTAGTTATAGTTATCAATATTATCGAAATATTTAAAAAATACAGAAAATTAGTCAAATACCACAGTCTGTCACAGTGTTCGTATTACAAAGTTTCGTACGTATGTCTATCTGAAGTCACCACTATAGCGCTGCGATCTTAATCTAGATCGCCTATAGGGCTATAGGTATTCACAAATATATTTTAGTCTTTATGTAAACTGCAGAAGAAGATATTAACGATTGTCACTGTCACTGTTTGACACTCTAAATGTCTAAATTATAAACAATAATTTAATTCCTAAATAGTACCATACACAGAAAAATTTACAAATAACTGGGTTCCTAAGATTTGTATTATAACGTTAAATATAAAAATTTGGTTGTTAAATGTTTGTAACATTTTGAGTTACAGAGCCCGAAAAAATATGTCACATACGACCTAACGCACATACACACAGACACAAAAAATCTCGAAAATACTTTATTCGTATTCTATGGATCCTAAAACGTGCTTATACACTAAAAACTCACACTCGACCCGTCACAATACCTCCCCTTATAGAATATAAGGCTGGAGGTTAAAATTTATTCTGCCAAGTTACAATATAAACTAGGGCATGACATATTTCTTAGTACTAAAATGTTCATAATTACTCAGAAAAACACTTTTGTATTATAAGAAAAAAAAAAGTGGTTTTATTTAAACTAACTTTTCTTTTATTATTAATTTGCGACTTGATCATGACCTAATTATAAATAAAATTAAATTTTTGACAAAAAAATATTACATTATTTGGTAAAGCCGTTTTATAGAACACTGCTGTTAAAATTGTTTATTTTTGGAGATATCTTCAATATATTCATTCGTACGCAACCTTAATACCTACTTTAATCAAAAACCTGTAATTACTTCATATTCATTTAAATAAACATTTAAAATAAATTTTTACTACGTAAACATATTTTATATAAAGTCAACTAGTTTGCATAAAATTTTGTTAATAATAGTGACCAAATTCAGATTGTTATGTACATTAGTCGATAGTCCATCTTACAGTGTTACGTTTGTCGGGAGAAGGTGCCACGCTCGCCGGCATCAGCTTCATACCGAGCCCGCACTTACTCGTGTACATTTTAATTGCTTATAAATAGATCTTAAATTTGTTTATAGGTCATAAATGACAACGATTGTGACTATATATCAGTACCTATACATACTTCAATTATTTTTAAAAGGTGGATAAAGAAGGCTTTTAAACGTATCTGAAATAATCCTCAAATCATAATAATACATAATAAGTTTCCGAACTGTACCAATGTGCCTGTCTCTCATGTAGTGTATAATTTTGGTAATTATTGTAATCGACTTACCCTTTTATTGAAGAAAATCTTCAGTAAAACTTTGTCTCTTATAAAATCCAAAGCAAAAGATGCAAAATACAATGATTAGTGGAGCATGTACCTATGTGCTCAAAATAAAACACAGAAGTGATTTGGAGTGAATTAAATCTTCGGAATATTTGAGGAGAGCGCTAGTCAAAAGAATTAGTCACTGTTCTTAAATTACTTAAATTCCCAGATTTTGTATTCTTTTGGAAGAGCAGGTACAATAACGTCAAGGTAAGTAGTAATAGGAACAGTGTATTAAAATTATCGTTGAAAGTAAGATTAACATAACGGACTGTACACACACTGTACAAACAATATAACTTAAATAAATTTCAAATTCATTCATTTTACTGCTGTAAATTTTTTGTAACTATTTTCTTGCCAAAGTTATAGAAAAAACTGCAAATACTGTATATTTTGTATTATATGTAACCCAAACCAAAACATAAGCCGTTAATATAATAATTTGCTAAAAAGAATTCCTGGGTTCAAGTTCTTTTGAAAAGTAAAAACAAGCGTCCACAATTACAAAATAATAATAAAAAATCTGATGTGGCCAGTACAAGACCTCTCACCAGAACTCTATTCTTTTTACTTTTATAAATATATTAATATTATAGGTAGGTTATACTATAACTCACAAATATGTTGTAGTCATTTTATTTAAAGTGCAGAAGAAGATATAAACGATATTTTATTATTGTAACTGTCATGTCATAATCATTCAAATTTTACGTAGTAACAAAAATTATTAAACGATCATGGACTACAACATACCGAAATACTAAATTATAAGTATATACATTAAAAGATAAGTACCTACTAGATACATAAAAATCTATAAAATACTAATTGTAGATAATTATCACAAACGATGGTATAGCGCACAATTGTGTTAAGTGCAGTTTTGGCAAAAAATGAGTTAAGTGCACCATATGATGTGTTTACGTACAAGGATGATATAGCACACTTGTGGTAAGTGACGGTTTGATACTGCCAAAGATACACAGTCCTAAAATTGGTTGTAAGTACACAAATCCAAATATTTTGTGCAGCAATATGTGGTAAGTGCACTTACAACAAATGTGCATTAAAAGAGGTTCCGAATTCCGTGCACATTTGTGGTAAATATGTACTTAACACATTTGTGCATTTGAATAGGTGCTGAATTCTGTGCATAAATATGTGTTAGATATACACTTAACACATTTGTGTCTTCGATGTTGGCAGCAAAAAAAATTAGTAATTACATATTAAAAATACTAATTAAAGAAGTATAATGTTATAATTTTTTCAAAACATAGCACCTTCGAAACATGACTTCTAAGTTAAAAAGTAGTGTACAAAAGTGTTAAGTGCGATAATATTTGTTACCAAAAGGGATAAGTGCAAATTATGCAATACTTTTATTACATAATAATTTTGTACATGAAAACTAATAATTGAAACAAAGTCAAAATAATAATATCCTATTCTAGAGTAGTCTAGCAACAAAGAACAACAATAATATCCATAGTTGACTTTCGGTATTCCTTAATAATTTATCCTAAATCTTTAAATTGATCTACTGCAAAACTATGAAATCAGCACTTACAACAAGTGTGCGCTATACCATCATAATCTTTCATTTAAAATAAAAAAATTCTATTTAATTAATTATCTATCGAAATATTTAAAAAAAGTATTACTTCCGGTTTACTGATTGAAACTAAAATTATATTGGGTAATTAAGATCCGTATTAAAACCTAAATATAAAATTTTCAATTTTAATGTTTGATATTTTTTGAGTTAATGTTAAATTCTTACTCTAGGGACCCTAAAACGTGCTTATCCACCAAAAACGCGTCACAATACCTCTTATAAAATATGAGGGAAGAAGTAAAAATAAAAATTGTGCTCTCTTTTACAACCTTTAATCAAATCTAATTTAAAATAGTAGAAATGTGAAAAGATAGGAATTTCGTTTAGTAAACTGGCAATACGCACCTAAATGTAGTATCCTAAAAACAAAAATGTATGTTATTGTTCCTAAAACGCGAATAGCACAAAATTTTAAATGTTAGTACAAAATTTGCATATAATTACACGAAATTATAGATAAATAATTTTTTCATGTTGTGATAATTTAGTGTAGGACGGTGCCAACTATACGTATAGTTAGCACCTTCATAGAGCGACTATACCCTATTAGCTGTTTCGGATTTAGCACAAAATTTTTAATGTTAGTACAAAATTTTCACAAAATTATAGGCTAATAATTTATTCATGTTGTGATTATTTAGTGTAAGACGGTGCTAACTACTTACGTATACTTAGTTAGCAGCTCCATATTAGAGCGACTACCGTTTTAGCGGTTTCGGACTTAGCACAAAAATTTTAATGTTAGTACAAAATTAGCACATAATTAGCACAAAATTATGGCATTTTTATTTTTTTATTTTTCTGAAGTGGGGGTGCTAACTATACGGACGTGGTTTTCTTTCAGTTCGCATGATAAATTCAGGAAAACTCCAGAGGATGACGTATATGTCCAGGTTCGGTGCCCCAGGTACCCGGGAGAGGGTTGCCGATTCGAGATCAGCGCCCCAAGAAACCCCCGGGTGCCGGTTTTCTGCCGCCTTGCACGATAATTTTAAGAAAACTCCAAGGAATGACGTTTATGTCCAGGTACGGTGCTCCAGGTACCCGGGAAGCTGAATTTAATGTCAGATTCGGATTCTGCGACCTCGAAAACCCCCGGGGACCCGCACTGGTACAATTGCAGTCGTTATTCGCCAAGTTATTAATTTTTAAACTACTGCCTGCAAAAATGCACTTTTCAGAATGCATTTTGCAGTGCACAAATGCAATTTGCAAACCCAAGCGGATCACAAGTAGTCACAAAGTTTCTATTTAATTTTAGGAAGCGAATGTAAAAAACCCCATTTCGATCCATCTTACTGCGCAAAAAACGGGAAGTGGATTAGTATATTGACTCGACTATGTATATAGATTTAATTACAATATAAGAGAACTATAAAAATTTTCTTTTTTTCTGTTGTCAAATTAGCCCTGTCAATTTAGAATTTAAATAAAATAAATTTGAGGCAAGTGCAAAATAAAATTTTAATAGAGCAAAATAGCGCAAATAAAGCACTATACAGGGTGTCTGTTTTTAAATGAACCAGCATTTATCTCGCTTATTTGTTGAGTTAGCGTTTTTTGTCAAATACATGATTTATACAGTATCATGTGTAGTAAATGATAGCGGATGTGAATCCTTGGTATCACTTCCGGTTTTTGAGGAAGTCATAGCAACTTTCAAATTTCAAATGGAACATTGTATTTTTTATTACGAATTTGAAAAGTACATTAAATTTGCTTTACGGTGGTATAAAAAAGTCATATGTTGTATTATTAAAATATTAAATTACGGACACTTAAATTATGCACCTATGAACGCTGACATAAGTAAGCCTTGCCGCGAAACAAAAACAATAGTTGAAAGCAGTTTTACCTGTCAACAATCAATGTAAATTACAATAAAATATCTCTTATATCTAATTATAATAAAGAAAACGCATATTATGAATAATTAAGAAACAATTCATTTATTAGAGTACCTCGAGAGTACCTAACTTTAATTTAATAAAAGATGTTCAAAATGTTGACAGTTAACAGCTTTCAACTATTGTTTTTGTTTCGCGG